>JANCMA020673844.1:0-18293 GCA_024336925.2 Zoanthus solanderi
TCTCATTTTTCATGGATTCAATTTAAAAACTTGCAAGAACCGGCACGAGTAAGGCTACTGGGTAGCCTCTTGTTTAACTATCTAGCTCGAAATCGACAGCGTACTCCGTTTTCTTGGAGTAGACATAATCAATCAAACGCCAATTTGGAAACCAAAGTGTATGTTATGCCCAGTAATGACGGTCTATTGTTACACGATCACAACCATGTCGAAACTCGTCAAAAGGAAGGCCCGCTAGAAACTATGGTTAACCGTGATAATCGTTTAACTTCCTCCTGGGCATAATTCACGTAGGAATGTGAGACTGAAGGGAAATTTCTTTAAATTGAGAGACCTTCAGCAACTGATAGATTCTACCATCAAGGCTTTCATAAACACGAGAATAGCTGATCTGTCGTCACCACTACAGGGTTCCCACTCATAGATTAGAAAAAAATTCCCTGACTTTTCAATGATCAAAACCTATTTTTCACTGACCCTCTAGTTAGAGAAATGGCACTTTCCCGAATTCAGTTTCCCTGAACAGATATGTTACTATACTTCTATTTTTCAACTATATATTATCAATTTTAAAAATGTTTGTTTTACAGTTTGAAGAAGGAGACGATTATTTTAATGAGTGTATAACTGTACTTCCCACAAAGTTTGAGGGAGTTGTGCAAGCTTCCCCAAGGTTAACTTAGAACTGTCCCTAAGATTATTATTTTCTCAGCAAGAAGAGTTAGTAATGACAAAATCTTGATACAAAATTCCCTGACTTTTCACTGACTTGACATAAAAAAAGATGTTCCCTGACTCAAATCAAAATTCCCTGACTTTTCCCTGACCTTGAAGAAAAATCGTTTTTCCCTGACTTTTCCCTGACCCGTGGGAACCCTGCACTAGCTCACCCGAACGAGAGACGGTGCTCTTACTATTCTTTTCAAGACCTCAGCTTCTGGTGTTTGTCAGTCAAGCACTACTTACAACAACATAGGCAAGTCGCCAAGGAGCAACAAAAACTAAACGTAAAACAAAACAAAAAAACGCATACACATTTACAACATGTATTTGTTGCACACTACAGGGCATCTGCCTTTTACCATTATAGCTAGGCCAATGGTACATCACGATATAGCACCTAACGTGCCTCAAGGTGGCGGACATAAAATTTCAATTATACTTACATATTATGTACAAGAAGGAAACAATTACAATCAGAGCTTCTATACAAAATATTTAGAGTAAGGGCTTTAATGCTATTTCGCCATTCTCAAATATTTACGATACAAAAACGTTTTTGCGTTTTGATGTGACGTGCTATCCAGCTCCCATCTAACTTAAGGGTTTTACAACTCCTGACATTTGTATACACCCACAATTCTAGTGTTTAGTATTAGACATTACAACGTCTATGTGCTGTTCAATTGAGCTATAAGCATCTAACATGGTTAAGAGTTGCACACTTGAGATCGTGAGGAAACATCTGGGAGGAACTGCAATTCAGTTTAAAGCTGGTCAATGCACAGAACACCTTGGATCTGATCGATTGAGACTCCACCTTGTTAGTGCTGCACTCCACACATTCCGAAGACAACAGTAATATCAACAAGATTTTTTCACCAAAAGTGGTTGCTGTGTGCCGGCCTTCTTTTCTTGAAGGTCTGGTCTGAGCTTCTGGCTATAATAATACCATAGAGCGTCGCCACCTTTGCTGATCCCTACACATGCAGCAACAACAAAAAACAAACAAAACAGTTTAGTCAAAATATGAGATTTTGTGAGCGTGGGCTCTCTCAAGGACACCTTCACTAATTGAAAAGTAAATGAGAAAATAAACGATCGAGGCTTCCACTTGAACCTTATATAGTTAGAGCTGCGAGTCTATTCACAAGACACTTTTGAAAAGGAAATCTTAAGATTGTCGAAATCTTCAAGATATCAGTACAGTTCTAAGAAAAACAGATTGTTTTATTGTGGAAATGGCAATTATAAAAATTTCGTCACCTCTTTTGTATATAATTAATATAGTCTCAATATTATTAGCCAAGCGGTTTTCATCATCGGTACAATTATTATATAAATGATATTTCTATAGTAACTGTATTACTATTATCCTAATGTTAAGGTCACAGTGGCACATTCCCAATCTATTTTCTATAGGAAATTATACTCTGAACAAACAGCATTGAAGTCCAAGGAGTTTATGTCCTTATTGAAATATTCATCTGTTCATGCCCGCAATCTTTAATTAACCTACCAGTTCAATCGCTCATACAAATCGCTCACACTAAGTTAGTAACTTATTATGTCACTGAAAAGCTCACTTGATAAAGATTTAAAAGCCAATTTGGGCCACTTTGAATCTATGCCGACTCGATCTTTCCAGGTTCGTGTCTTAGTGGTAAATAATAGACATGCTTATGCTGAATAAGACGTTGTTTCTTGTAGTACATTCCATCCACTTTCAGCAGTCACAGTTCTTATGTTTATTTAATAACCAGTCTTTCGATTGTGAATATGAGGCAGTGTGGCAGTGCCTAAGAATCCGCAAAAGAACTGGTGGGCTCGCCCTGTGAGCTTTTCAGCATTTCTCTAAATTTAAAATTGGTTCCTTGAGTAATTTCCTTTGTAGATTTTCATTTGAAAGTCAGCAGATAATTCTGTCTTGGATTAACTTTTTTTTAAGAATCTTGAGTGTCAGCAACCATCAGCCAAAATTTCTACAAGTACCACATTACAAGCTTTTTTCTCATCACACCCTAATGAGGATACATGAAGACACCCAGAACGCGGTGCCGTCCTCAGCGATCTGGCGATGACTATGCCACATCACTTCATGATAACAATATCATCCTTTTGCTTTTGATTGTACGTCGCTAAATTGTTCATGGCTTGTCTCTCTTTCTTTTGGCTTCCAGTGCCCATGGAACCCGGTTTTTGTGGCTTTGCGGTTGTCCCATTCATCTCCATCCTTTGTTTCTGGGGACTACAATACCGTTGTAGTGTTCTTGATTGGTAATGATATTACGCCAATACATGCTCGGGTGCAGGCAAGTCTACTGAAAGGCATTGGTGCTCTTCATGTCTGCAGCAACGACTAGCCATCTTTCTGTTCTATATTTTACAAACGTAACTTCGTCTTTAGGCTATAAACTGAAGACTTGCACATGCTTATCATATTGATGTTACCATTTCGTGAATGTTACAGTCCTCCTCTACAACCTATCTGCTCGGTTCAGCCAGTTTTGTCAAGCACAACGCCCAGTTATTTAAACAATTTAACATTCTCAACTTGGTCAATGACGATGTTAATCAGTTATTGTTTCTTCAAGCTCATCGTCGTTTTTCTCTTTCGGGCGTTGATCTTCAATCCAAACATGCTTCAGTTTGATACAAATTCCTGTTGTGTCTCAACTAAAGTTTGCTCAATTGCTAGACTTTCTAACACAACACTATGATATCATCCAGATAAAGACAAAAACAACAAAACCATCTTTTCTTATTGTACGGCAACCTTATACCAAGCACGCAAATGATAAACACAGGGATATCGAGTCAATGATGAGACTTTGAATATAGTTCAAAAAGGTAAAACATATTGGAGAATTCTTAAACCTTCAACCCAGAGTTTGATGAATATTGACAAATCAATTAGAGAGTGATTCGAACGAACTAGCACAGTTCACTTCATACAAACTTTGAAGTGGTTCGAACTAGAATATAAATTATCAAGAATAACAAATATAAAATCTAATATTATTTCATTAAAACTATCTTTCGATCAAGAAAGAAGGAAAGAAACTAAATTATTACCAAAAAACTATTAAACACATACTAGTTTGATACACGCTATTCGTAAATGGTTAAAGGACCTTAACAAGTATCACTTTCCTATTTTATGTCTAGCTAGTTATTGTTGGACGTATAAAACTAACATACTATACAACGAGACAATTTTAATGAAACACCCTGATCGATTTTTTTTAGTATTAACTCGAGAGAGGTAAAAGCACGTGTTCGTGACGTCATCACTACTCTCTAATAACTCTTTTAAATCCTTCCTTTCATATAAAAAAAGTAAATTTGAATACAATGTTAGATTGTTTCAGTTATTAGGAATATTCAATTAATGCACTGAATCATGAAAACAATCGCAAGTAAAATAGGAAAAAACATAGCTGTAGATAGCCTCGTAACAAAATAGATTATCTCAGGTAGCTAAATGTATGTGAATTTTCAGTTACTTTGCTTGATAGTTGTGTGGGTGTGATGGTGGTCTGGTGACCCTCCCTAATGTGGTCCTGAATGAGGGTTGATAGCGTGTACCTGCTGTTTCAGGCGAGTTCTGGGTATTTAGTAATTCTGGCACCTTAGGATCTGGTATGAAGGTGGCATTTGCAGTGTTTTCTTTATTGGATTCTGGAGTCAGGTTTGTTTCTGTATTGAGATCTATCTCTGATTCTAGCTTTGGATATTTTGAAGATCCTCTTGGCTTGCTTGACTGATGCTTCAGTCTTACTATCTGCTTAGTGGTGGCAGAGAGTGATATGCCATACTGCATGGTGACACAATATCTGAAATTCCGTAGAGGTGAGCTGTGAATCTTGGTCACTGACTATCTCATCAGCGTTTCTGTATCTATGTCCTTTGATCTTCAGGAGGACTGCTGAAGTGATAGTGCTGTAGTTCTTTGTGACTACGAAGTCTTTGTGCTTAAACTCGAACAAATCGGTTGCTATTTTGGCCCACAGCAGGTCCGGGATATCGTGATTTATCAGAGGTCCGATGATGCAGCACGTGTCACATTTGCTGATAGAGTCACTAACTTTTTTTTGCCTTCATATTTGGGTAGTACATCATTCCCTGGCTCTTCTCATAGAGGATTCAATGTCTTGGTGGCTGGCATACAGCTCAAACATCATGTGTTTGTGTAATTCTTAAGGAATGATTAATCGGCCACCGCAAATGATCATAGAGGATTCAATGTCTTGGTGGCTGGCATACAGCTCAAACATCATGTGTTTGTGTAATTCTTTAGGAATGATTAATCGGCCACCGCAAATGATGAGCCCATCTTGGACTATGAGTTCATCCCGAAAGTGAAAGTAAGACCTAACCGTGGGCGGTAGGCTGTTCTTGTTTTCTGGCCAGCCTTACAGTTTTTTTTTTCATCTTTGCCTTACAGTTTTTTTTTCATCTTTGTCGGTGGCGGTACGGCGCATACTGCCGTCAGTTTCTAGGAGTTGAGAGCTATTATTCGAGTTTTGGTCTACACTGGCTTCCCCTGCGGCTTTTACGTAATAACGGCCGAGTGTGTCAGCTAAATGTAAGTGAACGCCTTTCTTATAGTTGACATGTAGGTGATACGGCTGAAGTTTCATTAACATTCTTTGATTCTTTGAGGCACTGTGGCAAGTGATTTTGAAAAAATTGTTTCCAAAAGGTTGTGGTCAGATTCAACCTTGACTGTTCGTCCATAAGGGCCTGGCATCTTATTATACTGCTACCCCAAATCATATCTCGCTGGCTCACACTGGATCACTACTTCCTTATCAGGTTTATAGAATTTGAGGACTGGTGGCTATGCTACTAACTGCTCGAGCTTGGCAAAAACTCAGTAATGAATCTCGTCCAGGAAGAAAGCGATGTCTTTCCTGGTCAGTTAGTTCCGAGGTAGTTGATGGTTCTCTTTCTTTGCACCCCAACGTCGGTCGAAAGCAATATTGCTTTAAATTTTGAGGGTTTGGCTTTCACAGTCAGGTATTAGGACTTGACCTATGTAGGGAGCCGAGGTTTGCTCCAGGCAAACTTTCTCCTTGTTGAGTCGCATTTCTGGTTCTCTCCATCGCTTCGAAGGTAGATCATTTTTATGCATGATCTTTGATGGCTTCTTTGAGGTTGTAGCCATTTGCAATGACGAGAATGTCATCAGCGACATTCCAGTATAGCAAGTATCAGTTGGAATAAACAATCTTGAAAAACACTTTTGCCTTGCTGAGGTCAGGCAGAATATGGCCATCGTTGGGTGATAGAACCGCTTTAGAGCTTTGTTGAGTGGACTGGGATCCAGACATCCTTTTCCGATGGGTTTCTTTGCGACGACAATGGAGCTGACCCAATGAGTGGGTTCTTTAACTTTCTCCGATATTCCCTTTTGTTCCAGCTTTGCTTGGTGTTCTTTGAGTGGGTCCCGATTTAACACTTTCGTCAACTTCCAAATTCAACGCTAAGACAAACTGCCCAAAACCTTTAAAAACATCTCCATACTCGTCGACAATTTGCATAAGGGTGAGCCCCGTCTGAATTTCAATGGTTTCGTTTCCTTAAGTAGCTGCTGCTAGTTGCGTGTTCTCGATTACATCGTAGTTGTAGTGTTGTTGAGTTGTACATTTTCAGAATTTGGCTTGTCTGCTCAACCTTGTTTGCGTTTTTTGTATCTTTTAGTTCATCCAGTTTTATTACATTATTTATTAGTCCATTATTTTCTAAAAAAGGGACTTTTGGTCATCCTTTAATTTGCATTTGGCCCATTTGGGAGTTTCATGCATGGTTGTTTGGGACCTGGGGAGAGAGATTCCTCATGAGTGACTCTTGAAGGCACATGCAGAAATTGCATATTTGGGCCAATATTCGGAGGGCCATGATTTGTAAATACCGTATAGTTTCTCCCTGTCTCTAAGACTGTTTCAAAATTGTTTTTTCTTTTTCAGTGTCAAATTTCATTCCCTTTAGCTTTCCGAGTGGCTTCTCGCAAATTACGGAAAGGAATAGTGCTGTCTTGTATTGCTTATTGAATGTTACCAGCCTGGGAATAACTGCATCAGTGTTCCAGGAGTGGCGGCATTGTTCCAGTTATCAGCCAAATTTCCTTCTATTTCAGAGGTTTCAGGGCGGTGATTCTAGTCACGACAATTCATAGCTATACAGTTCCAGTCTGGCTTCAGTGTTCCCTGAAACTTCTTGGTCGTCTGACATCTTTCCAGTTCTTTCGTTTCTAAATTTCACTTCCGAAACCATTTTTTGATCTTACATTTCTAGTATCGACTCAAGATATCTCTGTTACAAAAAAAACAAAGAGCACGCTCTCGTGACGTCACCACTACTCTCTAATCCATGTTCACACACCCCAACAACCTTTTAACACAAGATTCCGACAAGTTGAGCTCTGCATAAAAATTACCAATCAATAAAAATCTTTTGTTCTAATACTAACTTGTGTACTAGCACTAACAAGTAAAAGTAACAGAGAAAAAAATTGCCACTGTTTCACTGTACCAAAAGAGATTACGCTACTCTAGTGTCTACCGAACACTTACCTTATAGCAGTTTTTATAATATCCGCTTTAAAAATAAAATTTTAACTTGTGAATAACATGAATCACAGTGACTCCGTTACTGGTTGAAAAATGATACTAGGACAACAACAACAATCTTCACAGCAGCTCTTTTGGCCTCACTCAACTGGACCACCCTTGAAAACCAGATGCCTCTTGGCACAAGCTCAAATCATTTACAAAATCCGTCATTATATCTAATCAATATTTCCTTCCGTGTTGATGTCAAGGAAAATTCTCGTCCTACACAAAAAGTATAAAATAGGGGGATTGTATTTCTTTAAGGACAATAGCGATGTGTTTTTTCAGATCTGAGGATGTGAAACAGAAAATTCAATTTTTACAATACCTCGTAATTGATAGTGGTACTATCAGGTTGGTAGAATCCCGCTATAATTGAGCAAACTGGATTGTGGTGCCACGCCAAGCATGAATACCCAGCGATCGAACAGAAAACAATGGAATTACAGAGTTTTCAGTCTTTCTGTTCTCCTTGGCTGCAGATAGATAGCATAATGCAAGAAAAAAGGACATATAAAACACTTAACAGATAAGTTTTTGGCACATTACTAGTTAAACAACTCTGGAAAGGGTCAGAAAGAGATCTGTAGACTGTAGCTCTACTCCTACTTGTTGAATTTTTATGAAGTTTTACTTTATCACAGTGGTACTTATTGTCATTTTTCTACGGCTTTGAGCCATAATCTTTCACAATGCGACAGTGACAGTGAAATCCATTTTCAGTTAAAATTCAAAGAAGCTTCACAAAACAAAAAAAAATACAGCGAACAACCTGTTTTATTTCTTAAAACTGACATTATTGTGGTTTGAGAACGTGAAATTAATATACTGAACGCACTTCGGGTAAATTGTTCATCTAAAGGTTCTCTTATGTTTTTGTCATATGTTACATTATTAACAAACAATTAGCAACACTCATAAATTGAGGTCTTTTGCTTTTCTTTTAAAAACCGAATATTGGTTTAGCACGCGCTTCATACAAAAGGCCGTGAAATATCAATATTGTGAAATGTGTTTCTTTAGATTTATCACATTATTAGTGTAATTGGAGGCCGCATATGTCAAAACGCGTTAATTTGTTTCCATTTCGAATGACAAGTATTTTTTGGTAAAGTTGACAATATTCGATTGACATTTTCCGATTGCGGTTACGTCACTCATGAACAACTTCTATCGTCACTATTGAAAAATTCTCATCTCTTCTAAAAAGTACTTACATCCTCCACCTCGCAATTCCACTGGTTTACCTCCAAACTTTTTCAAATTGGCCGCAGTTAAACTTGACGAGTGCAAATAACCTCTGATACCTTCGCCATGGAGATAAAAAGTTCCCTTGACTCCAGTTTTCTTTTTTACGGCCTGACAAATTGTTTTGGTGTCTGCTTTGGACGAGAACCTCACTGTATATTCTTTGTCAAGATAAAGAAGCTTGATTGCTAATCTACGTTCCTTTTCTTCCTTCTGTTTATCTTCTTGACAATTCCTAGACTTTGCTGCCATGCTGTCCGTCAAACAAAGTGTTTACGCAACGTTTTCAATGTTTACACTGGACGATACTCGGTGGAATCCTGGGCACTAGAGCTCAGTTTTCTTACTAGACCGAGAGCGCGGCGCCTCATTCTGTTGTCCACGATTCGAATGTGTAGTTAGAATCTTTTGCAGATTTGTTTTTTTCTGTGGAACACTAATGTCGTTTCGAGGTCGCGGTGGTTTTCGGGGTGGTGGTCGTGGTAGCGGTGGTCGTGGTAGAGGACGCGGTGGAGGGCATTTCCAACAGAGAGATATGGGTCCGCCGGAACACGTCATTGGTAAGCACGTGGGCAGAAATTGTTTTCCACGTTTATAGTTCTAAAGTAAAGAATAAAGCTTGTTTCTTATTCTAGCTTTAAGGGAAAAAATAGGTACATTATACTGGAGGATATATTTTCTTAACGCTTAAAACTTTATTAAAACTTTTAACTATTTTACCGTAAGAAGGCTTTACTGACCATCACCTACAGTAACTAGTGTCGGACTATATATATTGCAAATCCTTCGTGTTAATCTGTTACTGTGCTAAAGTGCAAAACAAGATAAGATCCTTCCCTTCCATTTTGTGCTTGCTATGAAGGCTATTTTTTCATAGGTGAGTTTCTATTTTATGTCCTGTATGTTTTTCATGACTTTGCGTTAGTATTTGCTATGGTTCTACAGTTTTTTCAGCTCTATAAATCTCTTGAAGTTTGCAGTTTTGATAAAAAAAAGAAATAAAAGATGCTAGGTATTAATAACAATTTTAAAAAGTACTTTAAATGAAGAGTAATGCTAAAATTCATTGTTTCACAGTGTGCATGATTGCATTTTCAATTAAATGATTTACTCATGAAGATGACTTCGTGAACAAATCATTCTTGAAAATGCAGACTGCAAAATGTTGAATATTAGCATTATTCTTGGTTTTAAGTAAAAGATGCTAGAGAACAACAAATGATTTTTATAGTATACATGTAACTAATTATAGTGACTCAAATTTATTCATCATGTTATTGCTTGTCTTTCAAAGCTTGTGTATTTACTTGTTATTCCATTACTTCTAACCACTTTCAAAAGTTTTGGAATAGAATGTTGATACTCTAAAGGTCAGCTCTTTATAAAATTATTTCTTATGACTTTGGTCAAAAAATTGTTTCAAACTAGATTTGTCTCATGTTAACCCTTTCAGTTCCAGTTAGTTTTCAACACCTAACTTCTCCTTACATAATACTTACAAAGTAAGACATAAATGGTAATGAGTAAATAAGAATTGATCAAATAAAGCAAACTACTGAAGATAAAAAGTAATATTCTCTCAAACTTGTTCTATGAAAAGTATGGGCTCAAGTTAGGAGAATTTAATAATACATAGCTGGGACTGAAAGAGTTAAATATCCAAATAGAAATAAAAGCAAACGTACAACAAGAATAAACAGTGGTCCACTACTCCAAAAACTACGAGTGACAGCAAAAAAGAGTATTGTCCTTTATGCTGTTCTTCTTGTCAATATTAAGGTTAACTGAAGTACAAGAAGGAAAATAAGTTTTTAAATACAGCAATAGAGAAAATGTACATTATCGAAAGACACTGTCAACTGTTATAGCCATTTTCAAAGTGTTAACATGAAAATGTCTAATAACTGTGAGCGAAATTCATACTGCATTAATGGAGAATGACATGTTTTGGCATGTCTCATGCCTTCCTCAGAATAATGAAATCAAGTATTGCAAAAGCATTTAACGTTAGAATATATTAAAATAAATTTTAGATTGCAAAAATTGGGAAAAAGTAAGCATAATAGTAAAAAAGGTTGTTGGTTAAGTGAGGGCTTTTCCCAAAGGATTTGATTAGCCTTTACGATTCTAAGTCGCAAGAAGTTAGTTTAGTGGACTGATCTATGATGGAAAAGCAATCAGGAGTACATTTCTGCCAATAACCTTCTGAAGAGCTGAAGTTGTTTGTATACGTGCGAGGCCCTATCCGTTTTAAGATGTTCATTGATTCTCGTTGAAAGATGTCGAGAGGTTTCTCCAACATAAGCTCCACAGCTTGAACAAGTGGATTTGTAAACAATGAGAGATCTGAGCCACTTAGGGTCAGGGTCTTTTACGCCAAACAATGATCTAATTTTAAAACTAGAGAGGACTATCTTGATGTTTAAGTCATTATTACAAAACTGTTTGAGAATTTGATCAATAAGGTTTTGGGTTATGCCAGAAACTTTTCCTATGTATTGAAATTTGAAATACAAGTTTTCAGGAGAATCTCTTTTAGTTTAGAAAACCTGACCATGTATTAGTGATCTTATAATCACGATTAAGCAAAGTAGTTACTTAACCGATTTTGTAAGAGAAAGACGTAAAACCAAAGAAATTAGTAAACAAACCCATAAAGGTGAACTTACGGAAAAGTTTAGTGATAATGGATCAGGACATCAAGTGAAAGAAGAGAAAGTTATGGAAGGGTGGAGAAGTTAGTTTTCTTTTTTGCTAAACAGGACAAATGGGTACCAACAAGAGGAAGAAGATAAAGTGGAAAAGCCGATATGGGGTGTGACTGAACAGACAGTGGAGCAAGCACTGAACAGCATGAAAGTAGGCAAGACAACGGGGCCATCTGGTATCTCAAGCGACCTTATAAAGGCTGCAGGAACAACTGGAGTTAAAGGGCTTTTTCAGGTTTGTGAATCCATTGAGCAGGAAGGCAAGGTTCAAGAGCAGTGGGCCAAGAGTTATACCATACCGGTGTATTAAGGTAAGGGAGATGTCCTAATAGCGGACAATCATAGAGGAGTTAGACCTCTGGAACAGGATATGAAGGTGTATGAGAAAACCAAAGAGAAGAGGCTTAGAAGATATTATGAAGATTGATGAGAAACAGTTTGGATTCCAATCAGGTAAGCCAACTGTAGATGCAATTTTTGTATTACGACAGTTGCAGGAAACGTTTGGGGCAAAAAGAGCTTTTCTTTGTTTTTGTTGATTCAAAGAAGGCTTTTGATCGTGTGTCAAATAAACGATTAGATTAAGGTAACAGCTACAACTAAAGTGTATTTCTTTGCAACAAAATGTTGACATTATGGCTCAGCTAAAACATTCTATTCATCTCATTGGTTATCACCATCATTCATCATTATTTTCATTTAACATACACATTTTACCATCTACGATGGGGTTGGACGGGCGATGACTGCCCTCCACAACCGTCGATCCTCACCAGATGCTCCTCCACTCCCATTAAATTCATACTCTCCATCACACAATCACTTCACTTTTTTCTAGGCCTTCCCGCCCCCCAAAACTCACCTCCCCCACCTCACCCAACATACCCCCTCTGCCCTTTTCACATGTCCAAACCATCTCAGTCTTCTCTGCCTCAACTTAACAGAAAGGTCTTCAAACTCGACACATCTCTGCCACCTCACTGCTAGACTTCCTGTCTTGCCACCTCACTCCTGCCATCTCAGTATCCTGCGATCACATCAGTGTAGAACATCCAGCAGTCTGCCTGTCAATGCCCATGTTTCTGCTCCATACAGTAGAGCAGATCTCACACAAGCTTCATATACTCTTACCCTAGTCCTCAGTCCCATGCTGCGGTCCACCAATAAACTGGCTATTTCTCGCCATCTTCTTCATGCAGCTGTTACTCTCGCTCGCAATGCTCTCTCCAGTCTCCAGTCTCTCAATTAGCAAAACTGTTTCACTTCCTCCAACATGCCTCCATTTACTACCAATCCGGGAACCTCGTTGTCTCCATCATCATCGTCAGCATCTCCCTCTCTTGCACAACTTGGAGATATAAAGTTCTGCACCCCTCGTTGATTTCTCAGACCTGAGCATCGTTTGTGACTTCATTTATTACATTCAGTACAAAGCACAAAGTTTGTTCCCACTCCTCTTCCACAGCATCTACATGACCATCTTCCTGACTGAATCCTCTCTCTAGCCTTATTTCCAGTCACCACTGATTTTGTCTTTTCTGTATTTATTTTCACTCCCCTGTGCTTCATCCCTTCCTTCCACCTGTTAAACATGTCAGTCACTTCTTGCTTTGATTTTGCTGTCAATACCAAGCCATCAGCATTAAGCAGCTCCCAAGGGCCATCTCTTGCCAACTTAGTAGCCTCCTCCGTTACTGTGATAAAGAGTAGTGGGTTAAGAGCTAATCACTGGTGTACTCCCACTCTTTATGTCAAAAACCTCTGATGTTCCTGCTACTGTTTTCACCCATGATCTTGATTCTGCATACAGAGACATAACTGCAGTTACGAGTCTTTCTGGGACTTTTTATATCCTCAGTGCTTATTCAATTGCTTTCCTTGGCACTTGGTCGAATGCCTTCTCCAGGTCCACAAAGACATGATATAGTTTCTTCTTCTTTTCACTGAACCTTTCTTGCAATTGCCTCATAATAAAAATTGCATTTGTTGTCGACCTTCCTGGGCAAAAACCTAACTGCCGACTATCCACTTTTATCAATTTCCTCAACCTCTCTTCCAATACCTTTTCAATCAATTTCATTCCATGTTCCAATAATCTAATTCCTCTATATTTTCCACACTCCAAGGCATTTCCTTTGCTAAAGTTTGCAAGATAGCTGAAGTCACAACCATTTTAAAATATGGTGATATAGAAGATCCTGGCAATTGTCGTCCAATTTCCTTGCTACCCATTCTCTCAAAAGTGTCTGAGAGATTGGTTCACGGACAGTTGGTCATATTCCTTATAGAGAATGAGAAGCTTTCAAAGACACAAAGTGGTAATCGTAAATTACACTCCACTGAGACAGCTTTACTCCATGTTACAGATGAACCTTTAAAGGCAATGGAAAGAAGATTTCTGTAGTGGTACTACTTGATATGTCAAAAGCCTTTGATAGCATAAGACATGACCTGTTGCTACAAAAACTTGAAATGCTTGGTGTCTTCCCTAGCGCTGAATGGTTTAAAAGTTACCTTTCAAACAGATATCAATATGTTCGTGTTCAAGATGCTATGTTTAACCTCCTTCAACTCAATCTTGGTGTGCCCCAAGGATCCATCTTAGGACCACTTCTCTTCACAGTCTACGTGAATGACTTACTATTAGTGCCTAGTGCAAATCTGTATGCTATGTAGACGATTGCAAGTTACATTTATCATTTCCCTCACGTGATCTGGATGCAGCTGTTAGCAACTTCAATAAGACCTTGAGAGCATTTGTAGATGGTGCTGTCAAAATTCCTTATTAATTAATCTTGATAAAACAAAAGTTCTTATGGCTGGTGTTCCATAATTCTACGTCAAGTACCTCCTATCACCATTTCTATGATGGGGAAGGAAATTGCACCTGTTCACATTGCTAAAGATCTTGGTGTATATATTGACCAGTCTCTAAAAACTGTTTCCAATTGTTTTCATAAATTAAGACAGATAAGTAGAATTAAGTATTTATTAGATACAAATACTCTTATTCTTTTAATATAGTCTTTGTTTTTAGTAAAATGTTTTATTGTTCTATAGTCTGGTCCAATACTAGTAAAGGAAGGAAATGTACATAAATTACAGTTAATACAGAACTTTGGAGCTCGTATTGTACTTGGATTAAGAAAGTGTGATAATATATCATCAGGTTTAAAATCTTTAAATTGGTTGCCTGTGAAGGAAAGTATTTAAGTTATACAGTAATGGTATTTAAGTGCATTAATATATTAGTTCCTGATTACTTAAAGAATAAGTTTATTTTACATTCACAAATATGTAATAGGAATACCAGGAATGCCAAGAATAATTTTTTAGATATTCCGTATTGTAGTTTTGCCACAGGGCAGAGATCCTTTTCATACAGAGGTAGTAAATTATGGAACGATTTAAGTCATGATTTAAGAACTGCAGGGAATGTAGATGCTTTTAGGAGTGGAGTGATGGCTCAGCTGCGCTCAGGCTAGAACTTACATTTCTGGCCTGAGGGCTGGGCTGATGCATATAATAATATATCTAGTATATAATATTTTAATTATATTTTTTGCTATTTATCGTTCTATTTATGATCTCCATAATTTTTTTAACCTTAAATTAATTTTTTTATTCATATTTTTATTTTTAAATATTTACCTTTTAAATTGTAGATGTATTTATTATTAGATGCTTATTATTGACTTGTACCTGAAAAACCCATTTTTGGGAGCTTACAATAAAGTATGTATGTATGTATGTAATATTAGGATATAACTAATAAATGAACATACATAGAAAAGCTGTCCAGTACAGGCTGGTTTTTTATAAGAAAAAACTTTATAAGAACATGCATCAGGCTGAGATATGCCCATAAATTAAGAACAAGCTAAGAACAATCACTAGGCTGAAATGTTCATCGAAAAAATGGAGGAATTTTATTTAATTCTTGCACAGGTACATGATTGAGACGTACATGTGCAGTTCATAATAACATTTCTAACCGTTTTTTTTTTCATTTTTCAAAAGCAGCCGAAAATGGTAACAAAAACTTGAATGCTCCTACGTGTTGCATAACGGTACAATATTGTTGTTTGGAATCTGCTCAGTTTTGCAACAATATTATGGTATACCTACTCCAAAACGGTAAATTTAGTGCTGTTTGGAAATATCAAGAAATAAGAACAACAATTTAAGAACAACTTGAGGCTGAAATCGCCAAAACGTTAAGAACAGCCCAGCCTCAGCCGAAAGTTACTGGTTCCTATAAAAAAGAGTGTAACAAGAACATTACCTTTTTACCCCACTGGCATGATTCACTGCTTGATCCAGAACTATGCGAATTACTTCTTCTTCTGAAGGATGCAACGATTTAAGACTCCAAAGAGTCTCGGCCTCTGCCAGCAAAATGTGACAAAGCAACGTAAGTTTCACAACGTTATTTTGTACTGTGTGGATTCTTTCTTCTTGTAACATAGGGAACATTAGTCTTGTTTCTACTTCTTTGAGATAGAAGTAAAGAAGAGAAAAACACAGCATTAGATCATTTGTGTCTCTGTTCTCTCCTCTTGGTGCAATCTCTTCAAGCAGTTTTAAATCTTTAAAGACCAGCCTTAAAACATGAAGGTGATTTCTCATCATTGGAAAGAAGGTTTTCCCGCGTGCTGTAGCCTTCAGGTTTGGTATTCTAGCATTGCCATTAAATGTAATTGCAACTGGAAACTGCATCATAGGACTTTTTTCTTTGCAATACGGATCATTTAGAAGAGAACAAATGTCTTTTTCTGCTTTTTTCAATATTTCGAAGGTGTGCAGCTTGATTTTGTCAACAGCTTTAGTGAAGTGTTTTACTAATCTCTCGTACCGGTAACTGAAACGAATAGTAGTGGAACATGTTGGACAATTCTTCATCCAAAGCGGAGATGGCGTTTCGTGCTGGTAAGATGATGCAGACGAAACTTCCATTATTTGATCCATTTTCTGTACGTCAACCACGTGGCCGCAATCGAACAGTTGAATAAACTTTGTATCTGACATGTTTTCTCTTAGAGTTCCATCAATAGCGCTCGTATTGCAAACTATACAGCTTGGACAGACTTCGCCACACAGGCCTGGACAAGAATGGCCACAAGGGAGACGTACTGTACATGGTTCTTCACAAGGGGTCTTGTCGCAGAACTCAAAACAGAGCCTACTGCAACTACTGTGGGAACAAGAATTTCCGCAGGGCTTCTCACAACGATCACATAGTTCGCCACATCGTTTCTTACATCGCCTGTGTGAACATGCGTTTTCACAACGTCTGTTGCAAGGCGGGCATGGTTCACTACATTTTGCTTGACAAGGATGGGAACAAACCAAGATTCGGGTACATGGAGAATTGCAGATCTGATGGAAGGTCTTTCTCCGACATTTTCCACATATTCCAAGGCATTTGTGCCCACAGGGGAGCTTAGCGCCGCATTTGTTCCGACAGAAGATGGTATCAACAGGCTTGCTGCATAACGATTGCTCCCAGTGTTTACAAGGCAGTAATTTGAGCTTTCGTTTATGGCAGCGCCAGTTTTCAGGTTGAATTCCACAGGGAACGTGTGATTTGTGTCCGCATGGCAGCGTTTTTTCCATAAGATAGCGACACTTCAAAATGTCACACTTCAGGCCACACGGACCTTTACATGGATGACCGCATTCCATTGTTCTAGGATTTCATGCAAAAAACGCATTTAGAATTAATTTATTTCCTATCAAAACGTCAGCTTAAAATTTACGTCCAACCACTGCCAGCATAGGGTAAACGTGGGAATAAAATAATTTTTTTTATTTTTGTGGTATTTGGTGCCAAGCAAAAATCTTTAAGATCAAAACAATTCAAGTGATAATGCAAGGTTAAACTTCCCGTAAAGCTTATAACACAGGATATTACATAAAAAACAGAAAATAATTGCTCCAAGCTGGGTGCCACTTTTGGCAATTTATATATTTTTGTAAAACGTGATCCCCGTTTACATTGAAGTTATAGGACCGATCTCCCGTCAACCGTTATAGAGCGGGTTAAGAATTTGGAGGCTATAGCAGCAATTATCACTGAACCATTTTCTAGCTAGAGATACCGTACCAGTCTCTTTATGGCGTGGTCATTAAACAAGATAACAAGATTTCTAAGATTTGAAAGTTCTGCAGCACAAAACTTGGCCAAAATTTTAAAATCGAGTAGCTTTAGGTAAGAAAATAGGGATTAAAGACATATTGTACTGCAGTTTTACGAAAATCTCCTCGTACTTTCTTAGCAATTTTAAAAATAATATCAAGAATGTCAAATCTAATTTCATTTCTGAATACTAAAGTACTAAGATAACATTGATTTGTTCTCAACAACTACACTCTTTTTTGTTAAAGACAAAAATAATAAGAACTGTGAGGCTCAAATCGCCTGAAAAATGAAAACAGATTCGGAAAGATCTGAAACTGTTTAAAATGAAAAATTAATGTTATGGGAACAAACGATGAAACGCAGCAAGCAATTACATTCACTTATGTTATTAGAAATGAACTCCAACTCCACAAATCGTACTATCTTTCAGAAGAAAATACTGAGGATCCTTTCCGCCTCAAATCACAAGAAAAACACTCAGAGAGTCAGTACACAAGAGCACCTATTAGGACGTTACTAATAATTGTGAGTCCATGAAGCCGATTTAAAATTAAATTGTTTTAGTATCACACAACTATTTGGACAAAAAAGAATGGACTATTTGATCTGGAGTCCATAAGACTGAGAGGTCTAATTGTTTTAGTATCTCACAACTGGTAGGACAAAAAGGAATGGACTATTTGATCTGGAGTCCATAAGGCCGAGAGGTCTAATTGTATTAGTATCTCACAACTAGTGGGACAAAAAGGAATGGACTATTTGATCTAGAGTCCATAAGGCCGAGAGGTCTAATTGTTTTAGTATCTCACAACTGGTAGGACAAAAAGGAATGGACTATTTGATCTGGAGTCCATAAGG
>JANCMA020673949.1:0-18291 GCA_024336925.2 Zoanthus solanderi
TTTGTTCAATGAAAAGTATGGGCTCAGGTTGGGAGAATTTAAAAATACAACTGGCACTGAAAGGGTTAAAATTCAACTTGGGTCCGAGGCTTAGGGGAATAAAACAAAAGGAATTCTAGTAGGCATTGAACAACAACAACAACAACAACAACATTTTATTTCCACTTTAAGTGCTCTATATAATTAAAAATAAAGAAATTAAACTAATTTACAGTGGTTAGATAGCCGAAATAACCGTATAAGCTAAACTAGTCGGGTGCCCATTTTATTTTGAAGTTATAATGAATCGAGGAAGGAGGAAAAAAAGACAAATTTATCGAAATCGAAATAAGATAAACTATTATACTACTTAATATAAGTTAAGTGCATGATTTGATAAACACATTTTAACCAGTCATAATAGTAACGGAGGAAAGAATATTTTTAATTATTTCTTTTGTTTTATTCAACTAACCCTCGGGCCTAAGTTGAATTTTAATATATCCAAATTTGTCTATTGTAAGACATAACCGTAAGCATAAGAATAATTTTTCCTGTGTTTGTGCTTATATTGGCTCGGTACACACATAGAATTATTATACTCATGTCTATGCTTATGTTTATGTCAAAGTGCCAACCAGCCTTTATGGTCTATTTTGTTTCATTATTTTAAATATAATTTTGAACGCTAGTTCCAAATTGTGCTTTAAAAAAAAAAAAACTTCTACAGTCAGGTATACAAGTTGAATTTCCACAGCAGCCACTGAAAAAATCCCTTTAATCGCTTCCACCATCCACGACGGGACTGAACCATCTTACTCAACTCTTGGTCTGTTAGGATATAGTTCTCTATGATTGTGTTTTTGAGACTCGTGGACCAGTATTTTGGTTTTCCTTCGTCCAAGTTCAGAAAGCACACTTGTCGGATCTAAATCAGAAGGAAATTCAATAATCTTATAAGTGCGGTCTTTTTCTGATCTCTTGGAACCCTTTTCCGTAAACCTTTCCGTAACCCTTTCCCGTAACCCTTTTTCGTAACCCTTTTTCGTAGCCCTTTACACGTATAAATTTCATTTAAGACCCTCCTCCCATAAATGGTCTTGATTCGCTCTCGAATCAAGAAATAAATTGACACCTGAGCGAATCGAACCCGAGCCTCCCGCACGATAGACTGGCGCCTTACCAACTAGGCTAACCAGACGGCGGTCAAATGATTTTATTTAGGTGTCAATTTATTTAGCCGGGCAATGGCCTAGTAACTGGGGATACCATTTTACCACGCTAAGGTGGACGGAGACCTTTTACATGACAGACACACACATAAATATACACATACGTTTCCAAGGGCCTACAGTTTAGCGTCCTTATCCAAGAAGACGCGAAAGTCTAACCATTTGCAGTTGTTAGAGCAAAGGCAACACTTTCTCCTCAATTATTTTAAGAGCCTGAGTGTTGGTCCGGCCGGGAATCGAACTCGAGCTTCCTGCACTGTAGACTGGCACCTTACCAACTAGACTAACCAGGCGGCGGTTAGCCTAGATGGTAACAGAAAAAGACAAAAGATTCGGTCTCAAAGGCAAACAAAGATTGTCAAATTTTGTTGCTTCACGTTCCGTTGTTCACAGAACTGCAAAAGTGAGCCTAACGCGTCGTGTCAGTGAAGACGACGGTGGGCATGTGGTCAACCTGGTACATTCCAGCGTGCAACTTTTGAATTCATTGATGCAATGACTATTTTTCTTTGCTATTCCGGTCGTCGTTGCAGTCCTCGTATGTTTAGCTCTCTATTACCAATACTCAACGGATGTTAATCTAATAATCATTATACACTCGTTCATTGTACTTACATACTGAGTGATAGAAAACTCGGTGTCGTAACTATCTGCAGAAAGAAGAACGATTTTCTTGCTCATTTTTAAAGGAGTTTCTACCTCTTTACTGTAGGCGACCATGTTCTCATGCCGCCGCTGGTCGCACACTTCCTTAACAAATCTCTAAAATACAAATATGAAAATATTTAGCGCAATAATAGGTTTCGTATTTAAATTATCACAATTGCATGAATCTGTTTTGTTAAAAAATATGAATTGCTTTAATTAAGTTTAACTAACTATCTTGCCAGACAGTACTTTAATTCACTTACTTAGATATTAATTATCATTGGTAGTCCTTTTCATAAGCCTCATGGCTTCCACGGGTTCACTCGCCGCAGTTAAACAAGAAATTGTATGTAAACAATCTTTTAAAACTGGCAAAAATGAAAATAAAGAAAATAAAGAAATAAATAGCATCACCTTTAAATCTTGGAAGCATTGCGAGACCACGTCAAACGTCTCAAATCCCAACTACAAAATAAATAAAATATTCAGGTTGAGTTTTAGGTTGCAAGGGCACGGAATGCCACAGAGAGTATAAACGTTTGTCATATAAATCATAAATCATCGCCTTTGGCTTGGTTTTCCCTGAATATCTTATAAGATTTCAAATGAAAAATGTAAGTTTTACCTTAACAATAATTAACAACTATCCCCCATAGGGAAGGTCAATAGTGGTGGATATATACCGAGACGCGAAGCGCTATCTAGCGCTAGGCACCGACCCTGAGGGGGATGATTGTTTTAGTATTTACCAAAATAATGGGATAAAAATGCAATTTATTTTCAAAGAAACAATACAATGTCAACCATTTTTTCTATTTTTAGCACGCGCGCTTCCTGGCATCTTGACTTCCGCCTCAAAATCAACTAATAGTCTTGGATATTGCAAGTTAAGGGAGCCAATCAGAGCGCGCGAAAATGGATATCGGTTGGATTGGTAAATACTAAAACAAAATAGCACAAGATCCCTAGTTATCTGAAACCTTCATTCCCTGACCAGTGAATGAATATAAGATGAATATAAGATGACGAGCAATACAGTTCTCACTTACTTGGGAATTCCAAAACGACTTCTGTACCTTGTCTACTTCCGACTTTAGCCTAAAGGAAGTAACCAGTCGAACATTAGCAAGAGTTTAGTTTCAGTTTATTTATTTTTTCCTTTTAATACAAACATCTATATACATAAAGTTCTAAATATTATTATTAAAATAGGCAAGGAAGCACACAAAGAAACCAAGAGGCTTATAAGGGATGTGGGTTCCCTGAAATATCTATTTATACAATGCTGCTTTAAAGACGTTTAAATAAGATTAAGAATAGTTTAGATTTAAAAAAAAACACAAAACCCACACACACAAAAACAAAACAAAAACGAACACAAGTACAAGTAAAAAGTACGATAAGGAGGAAATTTAGCTCAATGATTTAAAGAAAATAAAAATAAAAGAAACACTCAAATTCCCATGATGAGATTTTGCAATAAGACAAGAAGTATAAAACAACAGCTTGCAGTACCAACAACAGGTCCAGTGATAAAATACGTTTAACAGTTGAAGTACGATATAATGAACCTAGATATAACAAAACCGCATTAAAATGAAGTAATATTCATCGGGCCCGACAAAATTGCTTCAACTGCAGCAGCTATAGTGACAAAGTTTCTTTTTAATTTTAACGTTGTATTATTCAAATACGCGCGATTGCCGCGAGAATTGTCGCTTCGAATGCAGCAGCTATAGTGACAACGTTTCGTTTTGCTTAATAAGTATTTCGTTTTAGTCTTTACCTTGTTATGAACTACTGCATTGAAGTATTTTACTTTCAGTGATATGGACTGGTTGACTGAAAACCGATTTACCTTAATTCTCTCTCTCTTTTTGTCTTTCCTCTAAACCCCGATAAAACGAAGACTTTATTTTGATGGCCGAATAAGCCTCTGAAAGATGCGTAGGTGTCTTGTCAAACATTTGAAGGTTCTTCTAAGTTGTACGTTACTGCTCATTAACACCACTAACCTTCTTTCCAAATCTGTTTCATTTAAAGGCAGAGAAATGTGGCTGCTGTCGGTGGATGTTCGAAATAATCCGAGCAGTTCTCTCACCTGAGTAATGGAGCGAAAGCAAATGGTATAAATTCGAACATTAATAGTTTGAAACAATTCAAGTTTCAAAACATTACTGAGCTCTTTGGATTGTATCGAACCTTAGCATCTGCTTGAATTCGAACAAGTTCCTCGTTTTTCTGGTGTGCAATCTCTAGTCTTTCAGATAGTCTAGCCTGCAAAAAAAAAGTCAGCAAAAAAATTTGAGGATGTATATGTAAAAGACGTGTAAAGACTTACCTAAGTAATTTATAAGCTAAGTATATCCGATCAGGCGCTTATCGCCGACTGTGTTAAGCGGATGAGAGCATTCTGAATCTCCCTGGATAGGCCAATAACCCATCGCAGATTAGTTGTCAGCAGACGACGTTATATATTCATTTACCAACTAGAAAGGATGGAAAGCTGTGTGAGTTTTGGCGAAAAAGGTCACTCGGATTTTCAAGATTTTGGAAGACGACAATTATACGCCGCCAGAGATGTGGGCGAAAACGTGTATTTTGTATAACCCAAGTTTGAAACTTCGCTTTGCTTTACATCACTGTAAGTTCAAGGAGCTAATTATAAGCTAAGATTTTCTCTCTCTTTCTCCCTCTATCATTTTCTGCCTTTCCTACATTAACACTCATGAATAAGTACCTCATAGAGCCCTTTGACTGAACGAGGAAATGTTTGGATAGTCCTGCATACTGTGTCAAAAGCTGTCCGATCAAATTTGTTCAACTTATCCATAGAGAAAATAATGCCTCGGGATCCCTGCAGTTACCTAACACATTACATTAACTGGCTGCGTTTCCAGCGTGGTTAGTCCTTGTAGTGTAGTGGTTAACACGTCGGACTAGTAAACCGAAGATGTGGGGTTTGATTCCCGCAAAGGGCTTAAAAAATTGTTTTCTCTTCTTTCATTCTATATACACACACCGAACGCATTTAATATACTTTCACGCCTTGTATATAAGCTTAGGTCCGAATGATTTCCGAGGGGTTTTTCCAAATTAGTAATATGGACCATAGTCATGCATCTAGATTTTAAACGCAAACAAAGTTGTTGTTATCATCCGTAAAAGTAATAATAACCGTAATTGTGATAATTTTTCTAATTTGCATAGTTGGTTTTTCAGTGGCTCTAATTATTAGTGTTTTTGAAATACAGTTTGTCCCCGATTTCACAAACCCCATAATTTAAAAGAAAGAAATACGAGCAACAATTACAAAACGCTAAAAGCTAACTCGTTTAAAAAATGTTAGGAATCTACTTAGAAAAGAAAAGTGAACTACCTACGAGTTCAATCTATCGACACGGATGAAATGATAATCAAAAATGCCGTGCAAAAACGCCTAGACATCAATCAGGTTGTATTCTGGCCGTCTTATTTACCACTGCGGAATGTTCGAACTTTTGGATAAAGGTGAAATATAGGAGGAGAAGAGGAACAATGCTGAAACGATTGATTAGTTCGTTTACGTCACTCACCTATTTGGAGGTGGTTATAATGTGGGCGGGCACTGTTGGCGCAGTTGTATGATTTCTGCTTTCCGACCAAATGGTCTCCAGTTCGATCCCGACTGTACCGAGATATGAATATTTGTGTGGCCTTCTTTTCCGCCTAAGCTAACTCAGCTTTCCAACCTTGCGGGGTAGGTAAATGAGAACCAACGTCTGCTAGGGGCTAATCTGCGATGGATTAGTGTCCCATCCAGGGGGAGTCAAAGACTCTCATCCGCTTAACACTACAGAAACTGGAGATAAGCACCGGCTCCATGGGCCACTTGGCTTGTAAAGGATTTAGCTGTGTCTGCATCAGCAGTTCAAATTTGATAATTCTCTGTATATAGTTCACCCCAAGCGAATTCTTTTGAACACTGAATTTCCTGCGGGCCGCCATCTTGAAATGTGACGTGTGTACGTTGTAGAGCCAGTCTCTACTTTTGATAAAAACAATAGCAATGAACGAGTGGGGGTCTGGCACTGCAACGCAACTACGTCACATTCAGATGGCGGCCCACAAGAAATTCAATGAACAAAACAAATTACTTAGTGTGAATTATATATAGAGAGAGTTATCAAATTTGAGTTGCTGATGTAGATACAAGGTGAGGAAAACTCATTCGAGATTGAAATTGTTGGACAGCCGAGGTTCCCTTTAAGGGTTAAAATTGGCTTTCATTAGTCGGATCTGAAATCCGTGCTTCTGAGGACAATCTTTGTTTTGATAATAAACAATTTTATGAGTGAATTTGCGTATTATAGAAAGTAAAAAAAACCATCTGCATGCAATGTTCTGTTCAATAATGAGCCGTTCGGAATTTTCAAGTTCAAGGATTACCTAAAAACACTCGAGTTTTTTTATCCTATCGTGAATTAAAAAATTCGTGCGTGCTTATAACTGAGTGTGGCAAGCGGGGTCGTTTTCTACTTCTTTTAAAATTTTATCAATATTAAAACTGCAAAGTTCATTGAGAGAGGGGATGTTATGGATAGCCTCACTCGAAGCACTCGTAAGCCTTAAGGAAACACGGAGCGGAATCGTTCACGATGAGGTCGTTGCTTGGTTACCGTTGACAGTCGATCGAATCGGGATGAGGTCTGGAACAGGGAGATACGTGAGTCAATAGGGCCATTTATACAAAAGAAAATAAGATGCGTCATAGCGATAGCCTGCAAGTCGGCTCTCTGAGCGAGCCGTGAGGAGAATGGGGAGAGAGAAGAACTTCCTCCTCGCGGCTCGCTTAGAGAGCCGGCTAGCAGGTTATCTTAACGAAGACGTGTCGTAAATAGAACGCAACTGTACCATTTATACATTCGCGCCCAACATAAGACGCGAACATCTCGTATAAATGGTTCGCGTCTTATTTTTAATACCTGCGCACTTACAGCTTACGTCGTATTTAAGACGCGAAACCATTTATAAGAGGAAGTTCACTTCTTATTTAAGACGCGGACTAAGAACAGCTGAAAACTCTGTTTCCAAGATAAGACGTTTCTTAGGTATGTCACGCTAAATTAGGACGCGAACGCTTGTTTTGTACCATTTATACAAGTTCGAGTCTTATTTAAGACGAGCTTAAAGAAGCGTGCCTAGTTTTCTCCCGAATAAATGGCCCTAATGTTACCCTGGCAAGTTCTTCTATACTTCTTGTAAGAAGTATAAACTCACGTTTTATTGCCCTCTTTCCCCGAGGTTACAAAGCAAACAGTAAAAACTTGAAAACTGCAGTGTCAAAAGTAGAACTTTATTGAATGGAAAGGAATATAACTCTGAACATACAATGATAAATGCTCATATTTAATATGCAACTAAGGTACATCCCTTAACACGGAATTGAACTTGGGAAATGATATTTTCCTGCTCTACATAATGGAGGAAGGAAGACTTTAGAAAACTGTTTTATTAATCTTTCAACACGAGCTTATTACCGCAGAACATAGGAACATGGGCTCGAGTGTATTTGTTCCTACAGATGTTTCAGGAAGATCTACGCAGGCGCAAAACTACAGTAAAACCCCGCGTATATAAAAACCTGGATTTGTTCAGTTAACCTTGACAGGATTTTGTATAAATGGTACTTAATGTGGATTTAGGATATACCAAAGTTCTTATGCTTTTACAGAAACTTTATTTAAATACATGCACAGCACAGTACTTTGACTTCGAGAAAAAAAAGTTATGTCAAGTAACTTTTGACATAACTTGATAACTTTTGACATAACTTTGATAAACTGGGCCTGGTTCCTCAACACTCCGATTAACTTAATCCTGGACTATTAAAACAAAATCCAAAGATTAATTTTTTCAAAGTTTTCGTGATGCTTACAAAATACTGTTCAGTTTTTCCAATAAAAAAATATGTTAACTCCAAAGTTCCATCCCAAAGAAAGCTATAGAAGGTAGAAAACAGGAACATGGATTTAAAAATTAACCTTGTGTTAGAGCTAATCGGGTTTTGAGGAATCGGACCCAGATTATGATCTTTATTCAGCAGTTTCTACCTATAAACTTTACAGCAACTCAACTGATAAGAACCTAGGAGACTTAAATTTAAAATTCAAGCCTAACAGGTTCTTAAAATCCAGGTTCTTATACGTGGGTTTTTACTGTATCGCTGTGCTACGCTATCGATTGATCCAAAAAGAGTCGGGGGTCCATACGGAAGTACTGAACGATAAATGAAATTTTTGATCTCGATATAACGAAAGAAAATTTCAAGAATACACCACGAACATAAAATTGTTCAGTTTGTGAGCTCGATTGCGCATGAAAATTTCGCCTTTAATGATGCAAATATAATTCAGCCTTTCAAAATGACTTCAGAAGTCCAGCAATTCGCCCTGATGTTCTGCTTAGAACGTATACTTGAATTACACAACAATTTTCTATGCTTTGTTTGAATGACGATTGATATTTTAAATTTGGCCATTAAGCAGTAGCAAGCTACGAACAAAGAGTGAACAGTTAAAGTAAATAGGTGTGTTTAAAAACATTAAGAGGGCATTACGGTTAAAATTTTGGTGGATAGTGAAAGAGTTGAGAAGGAGATTTGAAAAGGGAAATTTTTAAGGACAAGCACCAAACCGTCCCTCCAGACCATGCGAAAGTGTAACTTTGGTTTGGGGACGGTTTAGCGATTTTCTATCAATCGTTAACTTCAAAATTAATTTTTCAACTTCTCTTAAAATCCCAAAACTCAAATTTCACTTCCAAACTACCAATCTCCCCCCTTAAACTTAACACTTTAATCTAATCCAAAACTTCTGAAAATATTCAAGATGCTTCCTTTGCATTCAGTCTGTGATTTAATTGAGGCTTTTTCAAATTTCGAAGTATGGATGGCGATATCATCAAAAGTAACGCTAAAAGCCGTCAAAAAGTGCCGTTTAACCGTAATGTCTCCTTAACAAAAGACACAAACGTGAAAAACAATAGTTAAACAGTTGAAATTAACCACAAAAGTTCGAGATTTAATTATCTTAACAGCGGGAATGCCGGACTAGGTTCTGCTAAATAACTATAGTGTACCCCGTCGAAAACTTCGCCACTTGATACGACATAAGTTTCCAAAGACAATCAAACACCTTGCGAGTACCAGAACCGAGCACGGAAATCGTCACTGCAGGACACAAACGCGCCACCGACGGGTGAATGAGTTAAACAGCGAATGTGATTATTGTGACCTGAAATTCAAAAACAGTACGTTGACATTGACGATATTGAAGAATCTTGGAGGTTATGGACACCAGGAGAGGATTACGTGGTCACGAGTGTCAAAGATTGAAGTCACGTCAGCGTGACCACTGTAATTGTAATCAAGATTCTAGTTAGAATCGAATGCTCAAGCTAAAACTACACTTATGTAATGTGAAACCAATTTTAAATGTTATTTTCTAAGTTACTTCTACCAGTACAGATGAATCTGCACTCTGGTAATAACAAACTATATTTATATAGAAGATTTATTTCTACGCATAATTGAACATATTCGTAAATTTTGAACCATAATTGTAAATGAACAAACAAACAGTCGATTAAGTCGAGGTTTATTGCAGTGATTTCATCCTTGACAAACACTTCGTGTGGTGACTAGAAGCGTATACAATTTCTACCTAACTTGTGAAGCCTCGACCCCTCTTCTTTCGTTAAAGTGAAACGATTTTTTGTTTCCCTAGTATTATATTTTTCCTAAAAATTAAGTAAAGTAATCAAATAGATTACCGGGATGTTTTTTTCTCCTTACTAAATAGTTTTAGGCCATCCGATCCCCACCTATTTATGTGTTTACAGTCGTCCGACCGACCCAAAATTTTTGAAATTTGCGAAAAAAGTTAGAAGCAGTTATTAACGATTATAAAATAATTTGGATAGTACGTGCGATTTGATTGGTCTACAAGTGTGTTTTAATAGCGCTATGAAGCACGAAAATGGGGTGAGCAAAGTGGTTTGACTATCTCCGAGTTGTGAGAATTTACAGTACGCGCTTCGTATATTGTCTTTCTCTTTGTTAAGACTGAAAATAATAAATATAATAAATTTTATAAAAGAAATAAAACATGTTGTCCGTGCCTCTATAGTCTGTTGAAAACCTCGGCAAAGTTTGTGAGAATTCTCGAGCAGGTGAAAACTCTCGACTGCGTCTTGGGTTTTCACTGATCTGCTCTCGAATTCTCCCAAACGCTCGCCTTGGTTCTCACCAGGCTATGAAGGCACGGAGAACATGTTTTATTTCTCAAATGTAAATGACCAAAGTAAATCATTTAATTTATGTACACAACGTGTTCAAGAGAATACATCAGTATCATCGCGCACTAATCTCGCTACTCTGCGACCGAAGTATGCGAACTAGTTGCTTTATGTTTCAAATGAACATTTACGCTACAAAGCAATAAATTTGCGATAAAGGAAATGACAGATACGTTAAAATAAAGCTACATATCGTTAATATTATGCATGAAACGATTAAATAGCCAGTTGTTTTTTTTTACTTTTTTTTTACCCGACCGAACTTACACTTTTGTTCGAAAACGACTGTAAATATAAAAATAAATGGGCATAGCCTTACAAATTACTTTAGGGTATCGTAGAGAAGGTAAAAAGCATAATTCACACAACTCCAAGTCGAATTTTTTCATGATCGTCGCTTAAGAATTAGCCTGCAACGCAGACGAACTAAACACTGTAGTACGTCAGCTAACCAGCGCAACGTTTCGTGTATTGGACCTCTCACGAAAAAAAATTGTAACCTGAAATGCAACTGCTATGATTATCCAATGACATTTTGCGTTGTATGCTATATCTATGCAACCAATCAAATTTGACTACCCGAATTTGAGTACTGAATTGAGGTCCAATACACGAAACGTTGCGCTTATTAGAGGACATAATTTACAGTGTTTAGTTCGACTCAGTTCGACTCAGTTCGTCTGCGTCGCAGGCTATTAAGAATTTGCAACAAAGTTGTTCTGACAAAGGCCGGTTAAACCACAGACATGCCAAGCTAAATTTGTGTGATGCTTGAAATGATTATGACGGCTAATGAGACTTTGTATGGGAAAATATTTGTTTCTAAAAAAATCAAAAACTGTTTCACAAATGACAAAAACAAAGTTTTCTTACCTCGAATGTGTGTGTGTTTTTTTGTTTGTTTTTAATGCATTTATAGCATCTGGAGACATTTAACGAAGGTTTTCGGGTCGGAATTTCTTCCCATTAAGAAGGAAGTGGTGTGACGCAGTGAAGAAGTGAAGTGAAGTGGTTAAATGAAGTGAAGGAGTGAAACGGTTAAACGCTGAACCGTCAGCTACCTGCACTACTTACCGCGTTGATCATAAACTGAAAATAAATTAATGTCTAGATTAAAAGCCCTGTGGAAACGGTTTTGAGGTGTACTACTATTTTCATTTGTTTAATAGTTTTCTAACCTGACTGAAGCACTCTTTGCTTTTCTGTTGATCTTGTGTCCCAGCATGCAATGCTATTGTTCTTTTCGTCGGCAACCAAAACTGAAAATATAGTGAAAGCATATTAGGCTGAATATAAACTGAAAACCGCTTAAGCATAAGAAATTAATCAAGTCCTGTTTTTTTTTCTGTTGTGTTTTTGAAATAGTTATAACACAAGAGCAGCATCAAAACAGTCTTTTTATCTACCTAAAGCTAGAACAAATTATGGTAAATTCAATATAAGATTTCAGGGATCTAAAATCTGGAATTTAATCAATCATAAAAACAAATCGTTTTCTCTTAAAAGTTTAAGAAAAAGATTAAAGACGAAATTGTTTGCAAATATTAGATTTCATATTAACATAACCTCAGCACATATGTATTGATACCAGTAAACCACGTTCCGATCTCAACAGAAAATAAACCTATGGTTATTTAACACTTATTCTATTTCAATTGAGGTGGATAGTGGCAAAATATCTCTACTGAAAGCCGAAGGCGCGAGGCACATATTCATTAAGCGACTATCGATGGAAAAGACAAAAGAAAGATTTGTAAGAAAAAAATAACTTTTATTAATTGAACCACAGTGCACGAAGAGCAGCTCACATTACAACACACGTGCTTTTTAAACTCTTCAAAAATCTCGTGCATTTTATAGCAAAATATTAAAATACAATTCCCAAAACAGACGCGCAGCGACTACTTGCGTCCGCCATTTTGGTTTCCATGTCATTATCTACTGTTTTGGAGGTAAAGTATTGTCTCACATCTACTATTTCTAAACCAACCACATTGCGCGTAGCAAAGCTGATATATAAAGGATGTTAAACGGTAGTTGAACATATGAAGTTTATCTTCGAGTGGAAAAAAGATTTCACGAGTGAGCGCAGCGAGAAGATAAACTTCACATGTTCAAGCCAACATGTAACTTTCTTTTTATTACATAATTATGAGTGTTTCGAAAATTACAGTGTTCCAAACAAAGGAAATGGAAAGTATGTCACTCGTATCCCGGATGTAGTTTCATATGAAATCTACGAGTGGCGTTTTTTACAGTAAAACACTCATGTCTATGTAATAAATACTAATATGTAACATTCATTTGGAGTATAACGCTAGTTTCTAGACTGGGACAACAGTTGGTTAAGTACTTACTGTAATCCTCAGTGTGATTGAAAATAGCTTGGACACGGTAGTTGGATAACGTGGCGCCTGTGTACATGTTTAGAGCTTTGCCTAAAAACAAAACAGCTTATTCATTGCAAAGTGCAACATTTTTAACGAACACAATTCAATTACAACTAAGAAAGTATAAACAGAAATGTAATCACAAGGTTGTAACTTTATCACACGAAGAAAATTGTTTGTAACTATCCTCATTGGCTTAAAACATTACTGAAATAGACCCTTAGTAAAGTAGCCAATCAGAATACAGGATTGGGACAGAAAGTAATCAAAAGGTTGTAACTTTATCACACGAAGAAAAAAATCGTTTGTAACTATCCTCATTGGCTTAAAACATTACTGAATCAGACCCTTAGTAAAGTAGCCAATCAGAATACAGGATTGGAATTGCACACAAGAACATCGATACTATTGATAATGGATTTCTAGTAAAGTAGCCATTCAAATTGCAGGGTTTGTAACAGTTTACTAGTAGAATGATTCTAATAGAACAAGTCTACTAGCAAAGTAACAATGTTAATATACCAATTATAAAAACTGCATTTTCAATGGAAGTTTGTAACCTTACCTGTTGACAGCTCCCACAGAAACACCAAAGAATCCTTGCCACTGGATATCAAATACTGTTGGGATGACGTTCAACAATTGGTCACCAGTTGAATACAGGGTTCGTAAACGTTTAGTAAGAAAAAAGAATTTCATCTCCTTTTAAGATCATATTTATAAAAACCAAGCCTTGGGATGTTAAAACAGAATGAAAAAACAGGGCCCATTTTCTCGGTCAATTTAAAAGCAAAGAAAAATTTAAAAAGAAAAACGTAAGGTTTGCAGGTGGACTTTTGAAAATGTGAGAAACTACTTTTAGAGAAAAACTATCCACTATGCACGTGAAAAAGCTTATTTTCCAGAACTTTCCAGGGGTGATACTTATTTAGTTTTAGGCTCTCAAGACCTGAACTTTGAATTTCAAAGACTTTCCTTTTTTGGTACCACGTACGATCCCTGGACACATTTATACCAAAACGAAATTTCAGGTGGAGCAACCCACGTGATGAAGTTCTCTTGGACTGACTCGGAGTTAAATCTTTTATTTCATGCTCTTATGGATTGGAAGATTAGCATGTTTACCACATTCATTGAAAAAACTGACCAGTACTTTAACAATAACGCAAATCTTTCCTTTCCAGCTTTCTGGAAGTTTTTAAGATTATTATCAGCTTAACATTATAGTGACCTTTAATGAGGATTTTACTAGCAAACCCTTCCTTGTAGAAGAAAAGGCAAAAATTTGACTAAATTCAGGTTTAAAGTTAGCAAGCCTATGACCATTAATATAATGTTTCTTGCTTTACTAGCTAATATCAAAAATACCATAATACTCTTTGTTTGTCCCAATACAATTTTGCATAAGCATAGTTCTCAGTTTCTCTTGACTTGGGAACATTGTAAGTCCAGGAGAAAAAAAAACAATGGTTATGAAAAATTTCGGAGGGTTAAACAAAGAGTATGATGGTTTTTTTTTAATATTGGCTTAACTGAATAACACATTGTTCATACCTTTGAATTTTTGGAAAACTGCACTGAATACACCTGCAACATAAATAAACTCTTTACACTCCTTGAAAAACTTTTAAAGGAACTTTTGAAATGCATTGCCGAATAGGAACCGGCTTATTTATAAAGTAAAAAGATGAAATGTCGTTGAACTTTATGAACCCTAAACAGTCTACCTCATCTCAATTCACCTTAAATAACTCAAAGAAATCAAAGCAATTTTAAAACAGTTAATAAATATGAAACAAGATTAAGTAAGAAAATTAAGAAAATATCGTAAATTGTTAGTGAAGAAAGAATTCGATTAATTATTGGCGAATCACTGACAACTAACGCTATTTTGTTATTGTCGGGTTAATAAAATGATTTTTACCTTTCTATTAACACATACGTTCCTCTTTTTTATCTTTTTTTCCCCAAAACGCGACAAAAAAAATACAGAGACAAATGTTTTGTTAGACTGGAACTAAAGACAGATGAGCCAGAAATGACAGATGTTAAGAAATTGTAGCTTACAAGCTAAACTCCAAATGGAGAAACAATCAATCGAATTAAAAAATACTTGTTGAATATTTTTTTAAAAAACTATTAGCCATGTTCTAAACGAAGAGAGAACTGGGTTTGAATTGGAACTGCAAAGCACCTATGTATTGATTGGATGGACAGAAGAGCCATACTGTCAAAGTACCAAATTGTTTACGAACCGGCTGTCTATCCAAGCAATCCATAGATGCCTAGCAGTCGCAATTCGAACCCAGTCTCTCCTCGTTTAGAACATGGCGAATTGAAGTGCGTCAGCTAGTAAGTGAAGCATATGGTTTAACCAACTCTAGGTTGAAAAGTTTGATCATCGCCGTAGGGAAAGGAGTAAGTTGAGATTTCGTGAATTAGTACTTCGTCAGAGCAATACAGCTTTTCGACCAAGAGTATGTATTACTTTGGCCATCTCACGATATATCACAGATGATAAGTAAGAGATACTATGTTATACTATTATACTTTATAAACAATACGAGTGAAACAGTGAAGAAAATCAAAGGCACCCAATGGTGAACTCGTGGATTGTACTGTGGCTATTCCGTGGCTCTAGTAGTCGTAACAAAATGGAATTGTATACATTAACTCATAAGTAGTTTAATTTCACTCAAGACGAGCCTGAAGATCACTGCAAAGTCGAAAATGTTTGCGAATTAGTGAAGCATTAGACATCCTGTTGGCTCTATTTTTCCTTATAAAATGGAATTATTTACCACTTATTTGCAGTCATAAGTTGCTGCTGACCGATAAGTTTGCAGCTCAGGAGTTTGCAATGATACTCTAGTGAGTGAGTGACACTTCCGGTTAAAAAGTCCCATAAAAAAAACTCGTGCATTTTCAGTCCATGAGTTAAAAACACGATGATGGTGGAAGAACAGATTAAAACTATTGAACTCAAACGTTTCCACGGACCTCTGCTCCGTTATGCGCTTGAGGGAAAGTCTGAACACATCTGTTACTGACTCCATCCCAAATCTGCAACAGAATTTTTACAAATATCTTAATATGTTTTTGTTTTTTCTATTACATAATTTTACAAAGCCAAAAATGAACAAAAAAAAAACAGCGTAATAACAAGTTGCAGACGAGGTATTACCCATAAAACCCTACAGCAAGGCCAATTATTCCACGTTAATAACTTTATGGAATAAGCATCCCCAACTCCTACTTTAGCCGCACCCCACCTCAAAGGAAAATGTTTTTTATTGACTACAGGTTGGAGCTCTGTTAAAGAACACTTTTAAGGATCCTCTTTATTCTATTCAGCTTCCGCACCGAACCAAATAAATCATTTGTAAACCTCATTGCTTTTTATCGGTTTACACGCTCAGTCACAATAAGTTTAACTTGTTCACCTTTTAGTGTAACTGCATTATGGACCCACTAAAATGTAGCTACTCGCAATAGTCCTGACTTCATAGTTGCTTAGAAAGCTCTACTGGTAACGTAGAGAGCAGGGGTCAGTGTTCCAAATTCTTCTCAAGCCTGGATTTCTTCTTCTTTTCTTCCCTTATTCCAATCCTCCCTCCTTCTTTCCATCCTTCTCTCGCACCCTAATTTCTTCCTTCCCTCCAACCCTAATTTCTTCCTTCCCTCCAACCCTAATTTCTTCCTTCCCTTCAACCCTCATTTCTGTCTTCCCTCAAACCCTCATTTTTTCCTTCCCTCCAATCTTCATTTCTTCCTTCCTTCCAACCCTCATTTCTTCCTTCCCTCAAACCCTCATTTTTTCCTTCCCTCCATCCCTCACTTCTTCCTTCCCTCCAACCCTCATTTCTTCCTTCCCTCCAATCCTCATTTCTTCCCTCCCTCCAATCCTCATTTCTTCCTTCCCTCCAACCCTCATTTCTTCCTTCCCTCAAACCCTCATTTTTTCCTTCCCTCCAACCCTCATTTCTTCCTTCCCTCCAACCCTCATTTCTTCCTTCCCTCCAACCCTCATTTCTTCCCTCCCTCAAACCCTCATTTTTTCCTTCCCTCCAACCCTCGTTTCTTCCCTCCCTCCATCCCTCATTTTTTCCTTCCCTCCAACCCTCATTTCTTCCTTCCCTCCATCCCTCATTTCTTCCTTCCCTCCAACCCTCATTTTTTCCTTCCCTCCAACCCTCATTTCTTCCTTCCCTCCAACCCTCATTTCTTCCTACCCTCCAACCCTCATTTCTTCCTTCCCTCCAACCCTCATTTTTTCCTTCCCTCCAACCCTCATTTCTTCCTACCCTCCAACCCTCATTTCTTCCTTCCCTCCAACCCTCATTTCTTCCTTCCCTCCAACCCTCATTTCTTCCTTCCCTCCAACCCTCATTTCTTCCTTCCGTCCAACCCTCATTTTTTCCTTCCCTCCAACCGTCATTTCTCCCCTTCTTCCTTTTTCCACCTTTACTTCCTTCATTTCTTTCCTTCCCTTCCTCCTTTCTCCTTCTTTCCTTCCTAACTTCCTACTAAAATTTTCTTTTTAGTCGGTTTGATTTCCCGAAAAACAGATTTAAAACCCAACTCCGGCAAGATCTGAACATTTAACTAGCTTTTTCTCTCCGAGGTTAACTTAGCTTTCCACCTTTATGAAGTCCGTAACTGAGACTGAGTACAATGAGAAGTCGGTGAGATGACCAGTAACTTGTCTTTTACTGGAAGCTAACCTGCAACTGATATGTGCCTTTCCATTCAAAGACAGTTTCATCCGCTTAAACACCGGAGAAACGCATCACCTCCACAGATCACTAGGCTTGTAAAGAGAATCAGCTTAACAACTATTATTACTTTATTTCAAATAAAAAATGTACACTTTCCTTACTTTTATCGCTCCATCTTTGCTGCACGATGCATACAGGTTAGCAGAGGGTGAGTATTTGACCTAAATAGACAATAAATGTAAATAAATCACATCAACAAACGTCGGGTAAAAAATTCAAAGAGGTTTATAAAGCAACATGGAGAGATGTTATCCATTAGATCTTTTAAGCAACTATTGACATTCGATTTCAGAATATGGCATGATAAGCCAGTGTAGAACTTGAAAATTTCTTACACGTTATAAAAGCAATAATGTTTCATTAGTTTCGCTATTGCATCATAAACTAGCAAGTCCTAAGACAATGATATTAAAGGTTATAGTATCACTTTGTTCATATAACCTTCCGCGGCACAAACTCAGTCACAATAATTGTCATACGCCTTTGAGAGGAAATGATGGACCCACTAAAGTTGACCTGCTCCCGACAGCTGTAACTTTATAGCTCAGTTGTTAAAAGCGTGTATGGACCCACTAAAATTGACTTGCTTCCAGCAGTTGTAGCTTCAAAGGTCAATTGGTGAGAGTATTAATGAACTCACTGAAACTGACCTCCTTCTAACAGCTGTGGCTTCATAGCTCAATTGTTAAGAGTATTCATGAAACCACTAAAATTGACCTCCTCCCAACAGATGTTGCTTCATAGCTCAGTTGGTAAGAGTGTTCATGGAACCACTAAAATTGGCCTCCTCCCAACAGATGTTGCTTCATAGCTCAGTTGGTAAGAGTGTTCATGGAACCACTAAAATTAACCTCCTCCCAACAGATGTTGCTTCATAGCTCAGTTGGTAAGAGTGTTCATGGAACCACTAAAATTAACCTCCTCCCA
>JANCMA020674057.1:0-18278 GCA_024336925.2 Zoanthus solanderi
CCGCTGTCCAGTATATCAAGTATTACATCAAGTGGCTGAAGAACGCGACACAAATAAAAAAAAAAAAAAAAAAAAAACACGGGGCAAACCTAAACTTGTGCCGCGCTTCGCTGCTGGCACAAGTAATAATGAACTTCTTAGACTCGAGGAAGGAAGCTGAATAATTGGATCTCGATTATTCATTATTCTTTGTGTGTTTTGTTCGCGGATTATTTCATTATTATTTTTAAACTTCTGTAGGTTATTCATTATTCGTTGTTGCTTCAACCCACGAAGAACTTTCCCCGGTTAAATTGAAGTTCAGGTTCAATATTATAATACATTTGGTCATAAAAGAATACTGTCATATTATACTGAGAAATCTACTTACTTTAATGTTTTGTCAAACTTAACTACTATTACAATGTAACTTTCACTTTAGCTCGTAGGCTCTTCCGCAGGTACGGCCACTTCATTGTAACACGCACGTTTCACTAATTATTGGTGAGTAATCTATACAAACATAACCTAAACGAAGTGGAAACAGCACAAAAAAGTGAAGATAATCTTCATTTATTTAATTTTGCAGTCACCTTTTACATTTTTCAACGATTAACCACCGTGAACCGTTGTGCGAAATCACCCCACCACTTTGAAAATAACGTGGAAAAAAGGCAGAAAAAATGTTCTTGGTCGTTGCGTCAGTCGCGGCTGTGATTGGCTAGTTATGAAAAGAGTGAAAAAAAAAAAAACCATAGTGTTCACGGTTCGAGTGCCCGCACTGTAAGTGTAAACGTATAGTTGCGCAATGCTGTTAATAACCTCTGCCGGCACGTCCAAAAACTTAACATGGTCGCCATAGTTTGAAGGGTAAATTCAAACATGAGATTAAAATATCTCATTATATCTAGCTTCACTATTATATATGATAATTGACAACTTTTTTTCCGTCGAAAATATATTTATTTCTATGGCTGCACATATGACTTAAATTAAAAAACGTGACTCGGCGTTGTGTGACTCACGGCGAAATGTCATTGACTAATTGAGAAAATTTAAAATTTTCATGATATCATATCAACTTAAACAGTTGATAGGATTCTAAATTGAAATTTTGATACTACTGAATTTTGAGGCATATGACGTAACATGCAAACGAAGAAATAAAGTATTCAACACATAGATGCTAACTCTCCCGCGCTTTTCGCGGTCGACTTGCGCATTTTTGCCTCGTCTCCCGCTCTCCCGCTTTGATACTTAAATCTCCCGCTTTTCACGTCCACTAATATTAAATACTTATTTAGTTCTTAAGGACTTACAACACTATTGAGGGTCATAATATTAGAAAACTCGAAAGGGTTAATACGTCACCTTTGCAAAACAAAAATCAAACATCGAACAGACTGTTTTAGGCGATTTTTATAGTGCACGCGCTGTCAGTGGTCATCCTCGTATCCCATCATGGATACCCCATTGCACTGTCAAACTGAAACAGTTGCTAGAACCGATATTTTAAGTCAACCAGAACAACTTAAATAAAAATCTACTCATAAAAATGTCTCCCGCTTTTCAAAGTTATGGGGTTGGCATGTATGTCAATATTTTCTCCTTTGGCTTTAGTTTCACTCTATACTGTATACATCAAATATCGAAGCTAGAACCTTCTTGGATACACATAAAAAACGTGTACACCAATTAAGTATGCTTATATTGAGAACACAATAAGAAAACTTGAGGCTCAAATCTCCAAAATATTAAAGAATATTCAGTCTTAGTCCAAAATATGACGATCTTGTAATAAAAAATTGTGTACATTTTATATTCGGAAGTCGACTATATAATTTCGTTTTATGAAGCCCGATTCTTCATGACAATGGTATGTTGTCACCAAAAAAAAAAAACCTTTGTAAAATTCTAACTTGAACTTCGTCGTAGAGACTACAAGTTTCTATTGCTTTGTTAAGCCTGGTTCTCATATAATCGCCCCAGTCTTCCCATTCGTCTAAACAGAATTTGAACTATACTGAGACGATTTCCGATTCACAAAAATCGTCCAGCCGGGGTTTGTGTCAATGTGGTAAAAGATCTTGCCGGGAAGCTTGATACCTTTACCAAATTAAACAAACCATTTCCCCCATCTTGTCATTTATCTTATTTCTTTTTTATGTGGCTTAGAACAGAAAATTCTTTCAACATTTAATTAGGCAGTTATTAGCAATTCTAAATCCACATCTTCCGATTTTTTTTCGTCGCCGAAAAAATCGGCAACTTCACATATTGTCGCCCCGATAACCTGAGACGTTTTTTCAACGACCCGGACAATTGGAACGATTGAAAAAGGCTTTAGTTTGATGAACAGTTAAAGGTTCAAGTTTTCATAATCAAACAGAAATTTCTTGAATAACGGTTGAGCATAAAAACAATACATTTTATAAGACTGCTTGAGATCTCAGCATGAAATATCAGCTGCATCGATTCCAAAAACTTACTTGAAGTTGAAGCCGCAATGTTTGGTTTTCCTGTGAGAAAAATGATGGTTTCACAGCATACTTTCTTGATGTATAAGACCACTGAGCTATCGAGCAGTTAACTCCACATTGGTTTTCATGAATAGTTTTAAGCTCCCAAAGCAGCACAAATTGACGCTGTTAACAATGAAACCAAATTGATGGTGGTTTTCTTTGTGATGTTTTGGCATGGAAACATTTTTTTAAGTGTGTGTGTTTCAATTCTAGTGATTCTGCTGGATGCATGCCACACATCTTAAGAAAGTTACCAAATCATATAAGCGCTGTTTTCTCTTCTACTTCTAGTCTAAAATAACATTATCTAGGCGGTTTTTACAAGTTTAATAATATTCTCGTTTAATACAGGATCAGAAGCAAGGGAGCCAGGTCGACTGTTTAGATCATTTAACCGATATGCTTTCCCATTCATATTAGTTCTCGAACTAAAATTGTCGACAAATACGCATTAGATAGTTCTGTTAGAAATGGATATTAATTAAAACCTCAAATATATTTTTTAAACAATTGTTTCTAAAAATCTGTTTTTCCTCGGTATTGGGAGTTCATTAAGTTTATTTTTCACCGTTAATCAGCAAACAGCTGATTAAACTTTAGAAACGAAACTCGGTATATATTGATAAATATATAAAACTGCTAACATAGATTGGAGAATCGGCAATCTCTTAATTGTTTATATATATGCTATTTTGACGAACTCTCATACTCTCAGTCTCAGAAAACAAAAATTTTTCATAAATTTGCGTAGAATACATTCCAAACATTTTTTGTGGTTTTTTTCCCTTGCTTGCCGTTACGTTCAAATCACCTTCTGACAAAAAGTTTTTAAAAAAAAAAAAAAACTTACGGACGTTTCGTAGTAAGAAAAATGTTGAGACATCAATCGTGCTAATTAACTGGCATCTTGTTTCATTTCCCAGCACGCAATATAACTATTATTCTTTGAATATATTGCCTGTTACTCCGGGAGTTCTACATACTGAATTGTTAATTTTTGACGGCTGCATTTCAAAAAACGCATTAGTGGTTTTACAAAACAAAAAAAACTCTGCATAACGTCATGATTTTTAATCTTTGTTACATTTTCGCTTGAGATACGAAAAGCTTTAGTAAAACTAAACCTTACTTTCTTTCATTTCCATGGAGACAGTAGATTTACCTATGCTAGAAGTGTGACCGTTATTTTTAGCAAACGTTATAAGAATGAAACGCTGTACCAATAAAGCAAAACTTTAATCGTCAACCCGACATACTGTATGCTCCCAGTGTGGTTGAGACCACCATGTTAGAAACTTGCAAGAAAGCAAACAAACTTTGACAACTCTATTACTTATCAGATTTTAGCTACCTGTATAATTTTCGCCTTTGTTTTCGAGCTAATCATTTTGGCGTGTTATTGCTATTGCAATATTGGTACAGCTTAACTCTTGCTTGCCACTGAAAAAAATGTTTTCACGTCATCCCTTAAATTTTCCGAAAAAAGTAATCATTGTATAAATTATTATTTAAACCAAAATCGATATCCCATCTGGTAATCCTAGCCTTTTGGCTTTTAAAATCCGCCTGTTGTAGATGCATGCCCGATTGCAATTTTGTAACGCTTACTTTGAATAATAAAAGTAAAAAATGATATAAAAGCTTAAAAGCTCTAACGTTTTCGACAAAAAGTCATCTTCAGGAGTGATTGAAATTTGCAATAAGCATATATTTATATTGTTTTAAGTAATTTCCATAGGGAACAGTTTTTCAATAAAGCAATTTATTTGTTTACTGATGTATTTTTTGTTTGATGGAAAGGCCTTCAACAATTTTCCGCTTGACATAACCGTGAGCTGGGAATAGTACTTTCAATAAAAAAGCATGTGGTGGAAAGTGCTTTAAGTGTCTAGCTAATTAGTTTGGCGTGTTTTTGCTATTCAAATATTGCTACAGCTAAACTCTTGCTTGCCATGAGTCAAGTCTTACCACTTGTCAAGTGAGTTGAATTTTTTAGCAATGTTAAATTAACTGATGACATTGCAAGAAACATTTATAATTGTTAAAGATTCAGTTCTTACGCTCGTATGTCATAAAGTACAAGCACAAAGAAAGACCTCGTAATTATAACAATAACATAGTTATTATTCAGCAGAAGTGTGTTTAACAATAATCAAAAAGAGATTATTAAAATTAAAGCAATGGTGTAACAGTGCATTCAAATCTTATGAGCAGATCTGGACTAATTTGGAGGCTCTCAGACGAAACTGGAAAGTTTATTATTATTTATCAAAGATGATTTGGGAATAAAATGTTGCTTAATCATAAAAGTTTGAGTTTTTACACGTGTAAATTGCCTCTGCTTATACTGACAAAATTATAAAGCCCGGTTCACACTTGTGATATAACTTTATAAGCACAAGCGCGAGAAAATCTAAGTGTGAACAGGCGTTCAATAAGCACAAGAACAAGCACAAAAAAAAAACAAAAAAAAAACATTTTCCTTTCTCTTGTGTTTATGCTTATTTCGCTTGTTTCACCAATGTGAACATTCGTGAAAGAAGCACAAGCGAAGAACACGACACGCAGTCCACTTTGAGCATGCATACTTTTCATTTCCTTGTGCATATTTCATGTGTATGAACATAGTTTACTTACGCTTGTGCTTATTTCACAAGTGTGAACCAGGCTTAAAGCTTAACTTGCTTCTCCAAATATACGACAATTATATTACATATTTGTCTTCTACTCACCTGCAGGTGTGACGAAATCTTTCTCTTTTGTTCAATAACTCTTTCTCTGCATATTAAGACGAAAACACTCAGCCGTGCTATTTGAAAAATGTTGATAACTGAGACGAGAGAGGTAAATACATTTATTAGTTTCTTGCTTGCAGAGTATAAAATTATTCATTTATAGCTTTTTCTTTAGTTTCAGGCGCCAAGAAAACTTAATAGAAGATAAACTAGCTCTCTAGAAACTTAAATTAGTATATCAATAATTCAGTATATCTTTAAACACTAAGGAATTGCTTTTGATTTTTTTCATTTATTGGATACCCACTGATGTAAACTAAATGTTTTCAAAGTGCAAATAAATCAATATTGTTATTGTTCTTCTTCTTATTATTATCATAACATGCGTAAAATATTTCTCTCACCTGGCTGTCAAAACTTTTTCTTCACTGCAAATTTATCAGTTGGATTTGCATAAATCATTTAGCTATATTAATATAACCCTCTTTTATCAGATAAGTTCAGATTTCACTGCTGTTCGTACAGTTTGAGTAATTACGCTCTTTGTCCTTCGTAAATATTGTAAAATATACACAAGAATCTCTCAAAACTTAGCTGCATGTTCACAACTGTTTTAACTAAAGTAAGCGAGGAAGAAATGTCAGTAGGTCACACAAAAATAACCACGAATATTTGCGTTTTACTGAATTTTCAAATAAAACGTCAGATTTTTTACAAAACAGCTGGACGGCAAAACCATTTAATAGTAAACCACTTTTGTTTCGCAAAAAATCCTATTTGAAACTGAAACATATCAAAGGGAGACCTTTTATAACTTTTAACATATTTTAATAGCGTTTTTATGACTAACATTTATTACTAACTGATGATATCAAAATCTTTAATATTCAGAACTTGATAATAAGCAAGGAGTTTGAAAAAATGATCTGCTTAAGCGAAGAGTTTCAACATTTTTAAAACGATACGTACCTTTTTAGCTAACAAAATGTATTTTTTAGTTTACCAAGTTGTCTGAGCATGTTTACAAAAGCTAGCTACCCATTTTGTCAAACGGTTTGAGCGGCCAAATGTTCACCAGTTCGGGCTAGATTAGAAGTTGTTAAGAAAGTTATTTCAGTTTTAGAAGAGCAATTCTTTTTCAGTTTTATGAAAACAGTTTGTCTGATGACAAAAGATAAAGTTTATAAGAGCTTTGTCAATTCAATTTCTTTTCATTGCATTGGAAAGAAGAGCGCTCGAGTTGCGAAAACGATCTTTTCGTTGTGTTCCACTCCATTTCAAACTTTAGTTTCAATTATTTTGCCAACTGTTTTGTTAGTATTAAAAATCTATCTTCGAGTGTACATGTTTGAAAGATCGTTCAAGATTTCTAGATTCTAAACACAAGATGATAAAACTCTTATCTTTGCTAGCTGCCTTCATATATGGCTATGAAATACTATCTATCATACATAATTGTTAAAAAAATCTCTAGAGAAAATGCCCCCGTTTATGATGTTTGTAAACAAGTTTTTAGAATCGTACACCAAAGATAAAAATATGACGTATATGATATAACCGACCTACTGTTGTTCTGACAAGAAAGCTAAGAACGTTTCTATGCAGAAATAGGAACAATAAAGGGTGAAAAGAAATCCAACTTACTTGAGATTAAACAATAACCTTTGAATAAGAGTTCTCTGTTTCATTAATTAAAAAGTTTGAAGCCGATTTGAGCTACCAAGCTGTGTAAGTTTACATAAATTAATACTAATAGTAACACGCTTGAGATTTGTACCAAAGTGATTCACAAGTATCTCGTATTTGAAAATGAAATATTGAGCTTGATTGGTCTGCTGTTATAACTGAATTTTAATTTTTGGCCAGGTCTTAGTGAATTTACCTGAGTCGAAGACTTCATAATTAGCTGCCATATTTTGAATTAACTGTCGTAAAAATATACAGTAAAAATATGGAGTTTGTGCAATCAGTAAAACACTTAAACAGGTCGGCAAGCCGTTCAAACAAACAGTTAACTTCACGTGATTCCCTACCAGTGACATCACAGTTAAGTTTCCTTATAATTTATATATAATTAACAAGTTTTTGCTAGGCTGTTTTTGAGCCGAAGTCGTTTTTAAAAAGCAAAAAACTTGACAATGTTATTTATACATACATGCAAATGAAACGAATGACATTCCAGTCCATACGAAAATTTAAAGTAGTTGTCAGTCAATGACACTTGTAATGTTTCAAGTCCAGTTTATATCTATGCAAATTAGGATGAACAACAAGGAGACTGAGAAAATTTTTTTTGACACAACAAAATCTTAGGTTTGATCGATTGTTCTTAGAATGTTATTACACTCTTTAACTTTTGTTTATCATTTTGCGTTATCAAAAGAAAATAATATGTGTGCAAATTGGGTATATATGCATGTCAATCGATAGCAACTTGCAATACTCAACTGGTCAGTTACGTGTTGTACTCAGCAGACAACCGCGAAAGTTCATATGCGGTTGCCGCCATACACAAAAATCATAATTCATAAAACACACTCCAATTAGTTCCGACTAAATATTATTCTCAAGTTTAGTATCTACTCACAACTGAACAGCACAGCTAGTACATTCATGAATTATAATTGTGTTCGACTTTGCCGCACGAGACTTTATCACAATCTGGTAAACGGTGGAACTTAAAATTTTGGTCATATAACTGAAGCAATTTTGATGGAGAACTACCGTGCTTCGTTCATGTAATAATAAAAAAGAAGCAAATGTATCTTGAACGAGCTGGTAATTCAAGAAATCAAATGATAAACAAATAGAAAGACAATATATTAATGGAGTCAATGTGCAGTAATGCAAATGTTATTGAAACTATGTTGCAGTGATATTATATCGATCTCATCTTTCATTACGGGTGGCGTGGTGACGCTTTCAACACAAATGCATTAAAATTACTTGAATCTGTTCCCAACAAAACAAAGCTTAATATTACGTGTTTAGTTTAGTCTTGATATTCAAGCGATTAAATAGAATCGAGCAAATAAGTTCATAACGTATATGTAACATTTTAGATTGCACGAATAATTTACAATTTGTAACTGACAGCTGCTTTTGCGGCTACAAGTTCATCAAGATTTTAAAAAATACGAAAATCGACCAACCTGGTTTTAAATGTTCTTTAACTATGATAAGGTATCACTGCTATTGAGTGCCAGTGCTATTTTCACAAGAAAGTTCATTATTCACGTGTTCCGGAGATTTCGCAAAGTGATTGGGTCACGCAACATCAGTCACGCAATTTGAAGAGTCAAATTAGTGCGTTATTTCATTGTTTCCATCTTCTAAAGAAAATTAAGAGAAAATCGGTGAATATGCATGTTTATCAATGACATTTTGATCAATATTCTTGGTAATTATTGGATTTGAAAACCTTGAAAATTAGCCGCTATGTTGGTGTATCACTATAAAGATGCACCAACTGATGGCGGCACCATACAATTCATTGTACACACAGTGCATATTCATTCGCTTATATTTCAGTTGAAAATTATCTTATCTGGCTAACATTTGGTCAAGTTACGAGATTTTTAGTCCTCTTTCAGAAAAACATAATTTTATTTAGGAAAACCTCTGAAAACAAGTCACTTTTAGGTGCAAACCGTATGCGACGCCAGACAGAAAGCAGTTTCTTAAAAGGATCATATTCAAATTTCAAGTTCAAATTTCATTCACAGTGAAGTCGTTTCGTGTGCTGCTTTTGATCAGTATGGCGTCTCTTGTTTGCACGACATCACCTTTTCCTCTAGCTATTACGCATCTGAACATCTGGGTTGTGGTATTAGCGTAGTTTGATAAACAGCGCAAATTTAAGATTTGCAATACTCATTCATGAGTATTGTGGGGGTGAAATGTCGAGGGAAGTGGTTTGTAGACAGAAATTTGTGGACGGAAGTTGTAAACCGTATAGAAGGAAGTGAAAGTGTCCTGTGAGCGTGGCTCTTGACTTTCGTGTGCATTGACGTAGTTCGAGGCCCGTACTGACCTTTTTAGTCTTTCTTTCTTTTCTTTTTTTTAACTTAAAATTGCCTATAATACCTTTTTCTTAATTTGAAACACAATTTAATATTAAAACATTTGAAAAAAAATTATGATTTAATCATTAGACTGGCTCTATAAGCTCTTTGATTTTACAAGGTAAAAATCAGAGTGGTGTATTCGTAAAGATGGAGCCGAAAAAAAATTTTTTTTTGCCCCTCGTTAAAATTACTATTACTAGTGACAGCATTTAGTACCTGACTACATATAAAGTAAAGGTCTTTCGTTTTATCCCATGGACTCCGGATCCCGGGTACTGGACTCAAGATTCCACCTCAGTGGACTCCAGATTCCAAAAGGTCTGTTTTCCTGAATTTCGGATTCCTAGAACTAGATTCCGAATTTCAAAAAGTATGATTCCGAATTCCACAAGGAAATATTTTCTGGATTCCGGATTCCACAAGAAAATATTTTCTGGACTCCGGATCCACAAGAAAATATTTTCTGGATTCCGGATTCCACAAACAATTGTTTCCTGGATTCCGGTATTCGGATTACCTTATATGGGACGAAGCATTTGTCCATTTTGCATTTGTCCATTTTGCATTCCTTCATTTTGCATTCCTCTATTTTGTTTTGGAAGACGGTCACAACCACGCATGCCCAAAAAAATTCAGCCCTACTGAATTTTCAGCCTTGGTTTGAAAGTTTGCCATGTAAACAGTCATTTGATTTAATAAGGCTTTTGTATTTAAAAAGCCAACCGTAAAACAGCGCATATAGATTACTAACTTTACTGCTAATAGTCTCCTTGCTAGATAAATTTGAATTTAGAGGCTGTGCGCTTTTTTGTTAACGTTTTTAGAACTGCACATAACGTCATGTTAACCCGTAATACGCGTACGAGTTTGGTACAATTCTTCCATTTTCTGACGACAAAGAAAAAAATGTAAGTTATTTTAAGTAATAAATTGCTAAATCCTTCAGATGCAAGCTAACTGGCCCGGTACGGTGTTTATTTGCGGTTTCGGTATATAGTGTTAAGCGGATGAAAGTCTTTGACTCTCCCTGGATGGGACTCTAATTCATCGCAGGTTAGCTCCCAGCAGACGCTGATACTCATTTACCTACCCCTATAAAGGGTGGAAAGCTGAGTTCGCTGAGGCGGAAAAGAAGGTACGGTCGCACAAATATTCAAATTTCAGCACAGCCGGGGATCGAACAGGGAACTTTGTGGTCGGAATGCAGAAAACGTACCAACTGCGCTAATTACGCCCGCCAGTGATCTAAAGGGGTCATGAAAAAGTTGTTTTAAATATCAAGAACATATTTATTTTAACTCCATAAACGTATAAACTAACGTTGAATTCTTTCGTGGTGATATCTTGACAAAAAGTTGTTGTCAAACATGATATGCCATATCTCCGGGTTCGAAGGTTTCACACAGTGAATTGATTATGAACTCCATTTGAAAGATTAGCTAGAAATTTCAAAACAGCTCTAAATGTTGCTGGTGGAATGGTTGGTACATGCGCAGTTGGTAGGGTCTCTGCTTTCGTTTTTATTTTCACCCGGTAGTGTTTGTAATGGAAGTAGTTTTAACAGCTTTTTGACGAAGCACTGCACATACATTGTTGTAAAAACGGAAACTAACTGCGGAGACAGACAACGACATTTTTAGCTGCAGCTGGGATTATAAATAAAACTTTCGGGATCATTTAGTTCTCTCTTTCAGTGATTCGACTGCACTCAGCAGCCTTGCAGAAGCGAATAAGAATGATATCCAGTTTCCGTAAAATGCAGCGTAAGATTTTTTCCCCCAATTCGCAATATTTTTCTTTGAGCGCTTTATTTGCAGGATTTCTTTTCTGAATTGTTTGCTGCACGATATTTTTTCCCTCGAAGATTGCAGGATTTGTTTTTTAATTTTCCGCCTCCCTCCCTCCGCTCAAAAATCAAATGATCCGTCCGTTAGACCTAGGATGTCTTTTGTGGCCGTCTGTCTTTAACCACTTGATGAACTGTAGTTTCCCGATACAGTCCCATTTCCGTTAATTTTGCCCAAATAGATCGTCTTCAAGTTGTTTTAGTCTGGTGAATGTTTTCTTTTCACTGATAAACTGAGACATATCAGTGTCAAGAATGAAATTATTTCTTTTTGAGAATTAAAGAGGAAAAGTTGTCCCATTTCCGTTAATTTTGCTCAAATAGATTGTCCTCAAGTTGTTTTAGTCTGGTAAATGTTTTCTTTTCACAGTCAAACTGAGATAACTCGGTGTCAGGAATAAGATTATTTCTTTCTGAGAAGAGGAAATGTTATATACCCCATTTCCGTTAATTTTGCTCAAATAGATTGTCTTCAAGTTGGTTTAGTCTGGTGAATGTTTTCTTTTCACTGTCAAGCTGAGACAACTCAGTGTCAGAAATGAGATTATTTCCTTTTGAGAAAAGGTAAAGTTGCTTGCTCTCATTGTTCGTTGCTCGGACCAAGGCCGGATTAATATGCTCAAAACCTCTACTCTTTACATCTGCTCTGCAACTCACAATATTTGAAACACAAGAAAAAACAAAAAAAAAAAACATGTGGGCAATGTTTAAAACATAAAAAAAAACAGCATGTGATTGTTTAGATTACGCACTGTGAACCGAATGTGTTTTTTTATATTTGACAAGTATTATATTGGAAGGACTGAAACTATACACTACAGGGAGATAAATTCATCATGCAATAACAAATTAAAAAGGCAAGTTGGCTGCGTATGTTTAAGGCACACGATACGTCTACAGAATGATTGATAACTCAATTGTCACATTATTATGTAGCAGTATGGCTACCCTTTTTACAAGATTTTGGCTAGAAGCTATAAAAATGCTTTTGAATAATTTGAGGAACTCAACCACAAATGCTCTTGAAGTTTTCACAAATATTTTTGCGTGTATTGGTTGTACAATTTCATAGCCGCACAAATTTCAAAAATGTAAAAAATGCAGTTTATTTGTGAAAAACCTATACAAGAGTTATCCTTCCGAAATTCACATTTTAGCTGCCACCTCTCTCTAGGCGATGTTACAATGTTGAAAATTAGTGTAGCGGAGAAACATTATTTAACGATTTCCAGCTGTGTTCGAAATAAAAGTTCTCCAAATTTCTCTCATTCTCAGGTACGTATTTATCATGCTTCTTTTTTAAAAATGGCTTGTATTTCTAGATCTTCAGTAGGTTCAGTCTCATTTTCTTAATACCGTTATATCAAGAGCTAATGAAAGTACTTAACTGTTCTGAATTTAGATACTCTATGGAGATTCCCAGTCTATACTAGTCAGGAGGTTCCATGGATATGCCGCCTAGGCAGTAAAGAATATGAGAAATAGGAAAAGCTTAACTAAACTCTGCTTAAAGTAGAGGGCCTGTTAAAAGCAAAGGCTAATATAGAAGGCCTAATTTGAAAAAAAAAGAAAAGAAAAAGTTAAACTTCGTGTTTTCCGAAGGTCTTTGCATAACCGAAACTTGTTGCCGGAATAACTATTACAAGAACGGATGTAATTCAGGATTCTAGCAAGAGGTACTTTAGCAAAGAGAAATGTCCATATCTCGATCGCACTGTTGGAGGGAAAATATAAATGTTTTAAGTAGAACAGGTACTTACCAATTTATTGTAGTACAAAATGAAATAGCATCTAGTAACCAGTCTGAAATAAGATTTGTAACGTTTAAGTTTCATCAATCACTTGCACTGTCCAAGTTCAAGTTACAAGTACATGACCAAAGCAGATGTAATAGGAATGTATGTGACTGATCCAATTACTTACGACTTTGATTGACTTCGAATCACAACTAATATATTTATATCGGCTCAAATTTATTCCGCAAAACATAAGCAAAAAAAAAAAAAGAAGAGATGTTAGGAGAGGGGAGGAGAGAAGGGGAGATGTGAAATGAGAGGAGAGGAGAGGGGAAACAAAACAAACAAAAGAAAACAAACAGGGAAGGAAGAGAGAGGCGAAAAAGAAGTAGGAGAGGAGTAAGAGGAGAGAAGGGTGAGGGAAAGGAAAGGAGATGTGAGGAGGGGAGGGAAGAGGAGAGTAGCGAAAAGGAGTGGAGAGGAGAAGAGGGGAGGAGAGAGCAGAAAAAAGGATAGGAGGAGAGGGGAGAGCAGAAAAGAGGTAAGGAGAGGAGAGGATAAAACGGTAGAAGAGGGGAGGAAGGAAAGTGCCCGTGACCTCTAACTGCTTAAATGTTTAAGATATTGTAATGAAAGTTCAGTAAATCAATAAAATATCCATAAGCCAAACAAATAGAGTACCAAAGTGATGACGTCACAAATATTCGATTTGTAAAATAACTACTTTGGTTGTAATATTCGGAAAAATGCTTCCATGCCAAAATTTAGCATTTTGCCACCAATCAGTGATGATATATTGCCACGGTTTTAATCTGACGACCCATACAAGTCCTTTTTAAATTGGCTTGGTTCCTAACGTTAAAAACCAAGCCATTTTTAGAAGGATTTGTATGAAGTCATTAGAGCATAAAGTTCTGTGATAATATCTCATTAAAGATCATCCATTTGTACACCTGAAGAAGGTTGGTATGGCCAACCGAAATATTGTGTATACAAAATCTTAACGTCGTATTGGTTTTGCTTTTATAATGTTTCAGTTTTTAATGACCAGCAATTAGATCATTCATTGATCCGACATCAGCAGAATTTTTGTTAACGGTTTCCTGCACTTTTTCTTCTGGTAATATCCTGCCGACATTCGTAAAAACATACTGATTTTTATATAGCATTGGCCGTTTTAACACTAGAAGACGAACAAGTCGTCTGGACGGACAAATCGTCTGAGACGAACAAATCGACAAGTGTGAAAACGGGACATACAAATTTTTAGACGAACAAATCGTCTAAATTTGTCCGTCTGTTTGTCCGTCTATATAGAGGAACAAACGCAGATGATTTGTTCGTCCAGACGAATAAGTCGGCCAAAAATCGTTCTAAATTCACCCTAGACGAACAAAGACGAACAAATATCGAGTTTGTTGGCCGCTGGGGACTTGGAACTAGCAAAAAAGCGATGAATTGTGGGAGATTTGACCATATTTTCCAACAACTTTGTCCAATTTGGTCGTCTCGAATTCACATTGGAAGAACAAATCGTCATACGATTTGTCCGTCCAGACGACTTGTTCGTCTTCTAGTGTGAAAACGGCCAATGATACATTTTTAGTTTTGATCGCTCGGATGATTTCAACAAATCCCATAAGTTCACAAATTTTAATTTTTGTGACTTCACACTTCGCCACGCTATTGGTTTGTTTAATCGGTATACTATGTCACCATGGCGTCATCAAAATGTCATAAAACTAAAAAAAATTAGGGTTCTAATTAAATTTCCTGAACTGCATCAGTTGAGAACGTTCACAGCTATATATATTCCAACAAAAAAATGCGAATCTTTGCTTACATTTTTAGATCATTAGCATATGGGATTTCAGGAGCCTCAACTCCTAGTTGGGCTACAAACCAGAGTGTATTGAATATTGGAAGAACAAGATAACACTAAGCTCTTCAGCGATTTTGAGTCCGATATCTCAAATAATGCGTATTTGGCGCAGCTTTGAAAACTCAAAATTATACAGAGTTTATATGCGGAGCTCATTAAGCGTTTTGCCACCCAGCCTAGCAGCAAGTTTTATGAGTTTCTCTAAACATCCGAACTGTTATCATTATGGTGTAGGGAATGAAGAAATACTGTTTAGAAATAGTTTCGCTAGTTCTGTTTGTTTGCTTTGTAAACTTTTGAGTTATAATTAAAAGACTTTCAAAACTTGCTGCTAGGCTGGGTGGCAAAACGCTTAATGAGCTCATATAAGCACTATAAAATTTTGAGTTTTCAAAGCCGCGCCAAATACGTGTTATTTGAGATATCGGACTCAAAATTGCTGGAGAGGTTAGTGTTATCTTGTTCTTCCAATATTCAGAACATTTTGTCTTGCTGGGTAAGTGGATTGCAGTTCATAGTCAAATGTAAACAAATGACGTCACAAAAGATTCGCCTATACATAAAGGCATTTTAAATTTCCGAAGGTATTAAGCTGTCTTTTATTGAAATAAAACGTCCATGCTTTACAGTGTGACCGGGAAAATCGTGAACACCAAAAATATTTCAGGAATGTTATTTCTGACCAATCACATGCCACAAACCTACTTCCCTAACCTCAGAGTGTCTCACGTTGTTCGAGCAAAACCTGGCAACTTTATTTCACACGGATAAAACATCAGGGATGTAAAAAAATGTAATATGTACAAGAATTGAAATTGTAATAATGCTAACTGTGCTATCTGTAGCGGCTTACGATTTTCCGGGATAAATGATTTAATTTTAGCTTATTCTGGCCGTTGGCTTTGAGACTACTGACAACAAAACAGAATAGTGCATGTGTTTCACTATTTGTCGTTTCACAGGTGACTGGCGCTCCAGGCCGTTTGCTGCTTGCAAAAGTCAGCGCCGTTAGTATTTGACAATTTCAAGTAACTCGCAATATACTAACCTTAAATTTATAGAACAAGTGAACTCCATTAGAAAATATTAATAATTTATTCAACGTTGAAAGCTGACAGTACAACTCAACTGTCAGCCTAAATTAGTTTCAAACCTGAACTACATGTGTTTCATGCTCCTTTGTTTACAGTTTTACGCGTATCTCAAAGAAACAATCATCTAAGTCAAATATACAGCAGTTAGAAAGGCTTTTTTGCTAGTTGTTTCTTTTAATGTTTCTATTTACAGTATGGTGTAACTTGCGTGAATGAAATAAAGAAAACTTCAAACAAGATCCAGAAAAAACGATTTTTCTAGCCAAAGAAATATTGTTTCTTACCTTTCAACATTGTTTTCGGAAAATTTTAATTTTATTTTGATTTCGTTCCAGCCCGACTAACCATTTTCTGTTTGCGGTTTTGGCATCTGAAATCCTCGAATGTGATTGGTAAGAAGACAATAAAAATTCCTGACATATTTTAGCAGTTCACGGTTTTCCCGGTCACACTGTAATAATTACTAGTGAGCAGCACACAGCAACTTGCTTTATTTTTTCTTACAGTACCAGTTTTGTCTAACAACGTAGACATCATCAGGGAGTTTTAACAAGATATACCAAAGGCACTAAATTTATACAGGTCTAATAATCATGGTAAGATCATGTTCCAATTAGGGTGTAAACAGCCATAACCACCCACAGATTTTAAGTGCAGGATATATGATTTTTTATTTATTTTAAATCCATGCATGAGCCCCAAAATTAAACATTTTAAATTCTGTCACACAGGAGAGTAATCAATGATATGATATACATAAAATTTGTGGGTGGTTATGGCTGTTAACACCCTAATTTAATTGGAACATGATCTTACCATAATTATTAGGTACATAAATTTAGTTCCTTTGCTATATCTTGTTAAAATTCCCTGATGATGTCTATGTTGTTAGACGAAACCAATAGGAGAAAATAAAGCAAGTTGACAAGATCTGCTGCTGTGTGCAGCTCACTAGTATTAAAATTATTTACAAAATTTGCCAAGGCTCATTGATTTTTCTTTTGTTTGCCACATGATTACTGAAATGCTTCATTTGACAGAGAAACCTTCATTGACAATTATTCAGTACGATTGCTTCAACTGTTAACACTGCAGACATGTGCCTCTAAGTCTTACCATAATCAAGCCAATAGGTCTTGTTATGTTTTTCCATCATCTGTGATATTTTTTGCACTGCATAGCGAAGATTTTCTAGTTTTTCCACTGATAAATAGCAGTCTTCATTGTATGCCCCACTGATCTTTGGCAGTAAAACAAAGTGAAGCACCAGAAGAAGCATCAACAACATCACAAGGATCACGAGCAACACGCGGTAACGGAACAAAACTGGGTGGCGAGTATAGCATCTGATTAACCTTCTCCCAATCATTGTGACATGCTATGGGCATCTCATGTACATTTAACCTAAACAGGGCTAACATTCTAAAACAAGATAGTCAAGTTTGATTTTTATCATAGTACCCTCTATGCCAAAATCTACTTTACCTTTAATTATAATTTTATTAATGTCAAACACAGTTGCTTCTATAATGCTTCCATATTATCAAAAGAACTTGAAAATTGGGAAATCTTTCCAGGCAAATGTCCAACCAGTGACAATGGTTCAATCTTGTCCCTGATTTGGTGAACGGACCAACAGCATAATATGGGTCAAATAGGTTCCTGATTTTGTCTTTGCTATTACTGTGCTTGTTGGAGCCATTTTTTGAGGGCCACCTAAATAATCACTTTTTGATTACACTCTGGCAAATAATTTAGTATTTACTGATAGAAACACTCATCATAAATGTGTTTGTTGCTTTTAGTGCTATTAAGCAAACCAAAAAGGAGGAACATGAAAAATTACTGCTGTGCAAAAATGATTACAGTGAGAATTTTAATACAATTAAGTAAAGTATGTACAGTAACCAACCATTAATGTATGTAACTGCAGAATGTGAGAAATACTAGCTGTATCACTTACAAACAGGAACTTTGCCTCGATCTTTAAATTAAAATACTTTAATTCATACAACAGCCATGAAGTAGACAAGTACTAGCCACCACTAAAATTGGTTCTCTTAATTATAAGGTCATGATAAGCACAACAAGTCTTTTAAGAGCATCTATAGTCCAATGGAAACAGCGGGATTTCACTTTATTCTAAGCAAATTGAAAGGCATTTGAAGCTCCTCTTCAAGGGAGACAAGATTCAGCAGCTTTGCTTGAAGGTTTTCATGCATTTACACCTACTTTTATGTTCTGAATAATAGTAGAAAGCAAAATAATAGTACAGAGTGGCAAAATTCAAGTAAACCAATAATAGTACAGAGCAAAATAATAGTACAGAGTGGCAAAATTCAAGTAAACCAATAATAGTACAGAGCACAATAATAGTACAGAGTGGCAAAATCCAAGTAAACCAATAATAGTACAGA
>JANCMA020674162.1:0-18277 GCA_024336925.2 Zoanthus solanderi
TATCGTTTACATATAATATAGCCTGCGTAGCGGTGCATGGGGTGGGCTTGGGGCGGGAGAGGGGGAATGGGGCAGGCCTCCTATCCTCCAACTGGGCCGCTACGCAGGCTAATATAATAAGAAGAACAAGGGTCCAAGGACAGAACCCTAAGGAACGCCAATATAACATTTCAGACGATCCGAAATGTAGTCCCCAACTTTGGTCGATTGCATTCTAATTGTTAGATACGATTTAAACCAACTATGAACGAGTCCCCTTATCCCATATACCTAGAGTTTGTCCAGCAAAATCCCATGGTCAACTGTATCGAATGCCTTCATTAGGTCAATAAATATAGAACAGGTATAGTGTTTACAATCTATATTCGACTGTATTGTATTCAAGATATCTTGAATTGCGTGCTCTGTTGAGTGACCAGTGCAGAAGCCATATTGGCCACGGTAGAGCAAGTTCTCTTTTTCTATACAACTATCAATTTCTTTCTTTCTTTCTTTATTTATTATTCGATTTAAATTGTCGAAAAACGCACAGTTATATACATCTAGCAATCGGGTCATGCGAGGTGCAACTGCAACTCGAATTTTGAATTTTAAATAGTTTCCTTAGACTGAAATATTTTCATTGTTTGTAAACCAATGAGGTACCGAAAAATACTGCAAGGTACTCTCCAAATATGATTTCGAAGGTGAATGACGTATCACTGCCTCGGGAAACTTTCTCGCCAAAACGAACCTAAGCCGAGTCAAAATATGTGAAATATGGAAAAATAATAATTATCTCGTAGAACAAGTGAAGATACTTATAATACGTTTCCAGTAAAACATCAAAATGTTGGTCGAGCGATACAGCTGTTGGCTTGGATAAAAAGCGTTTATTAAAATTTACAATATAGATAGGACCCTATAGCTACGCGCGCTTTGATTGGTCAAAGTCCATGTTTTATTATAGAAAACTGTGTTACAAAATATAGCAGATATAACGCGCTCTCTGATTGGCTGTGCAGCGTTGTTTTAATTCTCAATAAAACCACAGCGTGTTTTTATTGCTTTCCAAACGTCACGTTTGGTAGCTTATTTTATAAAAGAAAAAAAAAACTCGCCCAGCTTGCTCTATTCAGTTATAGAACCACTTGTGAATTTTAAGTTCACTCAAGAAGTGCGAGAGAAACTCGCCTGCTGCTCAGCATATTTGCGGCTCAGCACTTGTTTCGTGAACTTAAAATTCACGCGTGGTTCTATAACTGAGTTCGCGGGCTCGTTTTTTGTTTCTATATTATAAAATAAAATAGATATAACGCGCTTTCTCATTGGCTGTGCAGCCTTGTTTAAATTCTCAATAGAAACACACTGTCGGGCAACATTAAAAATAGACAGCATTGATTCAAGTCTATAGACAGATTTCCCAATTTTTTCAATAAAGTTCGACAATGAAAGAAAAAAACGAGCAAACCAGCATCAAAAAAGTGGTTTCTTGACACAACTGAAGCGGACCGAAACAAATTACTCGGCGAGAGTTGCGCCACAGTACAAAATGGAAAGGGCTGTTTATGTATTCCTGCATGGTATTAAATGGTAAGAGTGAAAATCTCTGCATGTTTTAAACCAAATTAAAGCATACAACATTTGTAACCACCACTTGTTTCGTCAGCAGTTCGAGCAAATTTACAATGATTCATTATATTTAGCCATTCAAACAACACCTTTTTGCTTTTAGTTGATAATCAAAAGTTTCAATGAGACGACTCACTGATACTTCGCACAAGTAGGACTGTAATTCAAATCAAAACTAGCTTCCTCCACACACAAATCGTTCAAGATTCGTGTCAAAGAGTGAGAGTGATTTTCTCAGTTCGGCTTTAAAGTTTCAAACGAAGATGCATTAATAATAGCAGACAATTAAACCAATGCCCTAAACGAATCAAAGAATCGAACTCAAGATTGATTAAAATAATGGTAAAACTAAAGCAGAACCAGTTTCCGTAAACTGGTAAACATTGCGGATCGAGACACTTTATTTCAAACCAACCGCGCAAAGCAGGCTGGAGGATCTAAAACAATAACCATTGTTTCACAAACTTTTATGCAAATGAGAAAGTCCCTGCTATATATATCTTACTGCTACTCCTAATCCGTGAGTCAAAAATGACAACTACAAACTTTATTCTTAGAATGGACCTTGCGAAACAAACACGGACAAAAAACAGAGAAAATAATTAATGCAACAGAGCTACTCATGATGTATGAAAACCAACCTCTAGGAGTAAACTCTGGCCGCCATGATGAAACAAATCAGTAAAGAATTCAAGAGCTCACCTTTCTCAGATTTTCATAAATCACTGACAACGAGCCACTGCTATAACAGTCTAGAGAGAACACCTTCTAATTCCTTTTCACAGGCCCATGTTGGAGTGGCTGGTGGCATGCTTTTAAAACCGTTCCTTTACAATTCGTTTCCCGAAATTTTTTTTAACAGTTCTGGTTCTGTTCTTCAAAATACACAGCAGTAATTTCGAAACTTCGTCATTAATGTACATGATTTTTATTCGTGAAGAGAAATAAATTTCCTATACAAAAGAACTTTTATTTGAACTTGTGATCCTATTTTTGCTTTTCGATTGCTTTCCGCTCTTAGCTTGTAATTTTCAGGCGGCAAATATGATTACAAAGCAGTAAGGAGAATTTGTAGTTGGACGTACAATTTAAAATCTCCTTTTGACTTGTCTCAGGTAGCTTATTTTATAAAAGAAATAAAAGAAAATCGCCCTGCTTGCTTTTTAGTTTTAGTAAAAACCTAGACACCGTACTTGGTATCTATTAGCTGATAGATAGCTTCGACGGGATGTAAACAAATAATTCAATATGGTGTCCATTTCCCGCTCTTCGGACGTTTCGAGAGAGAAATCAAATGCTCATTTTCATAAAGCAGTCCCAGAGAAAACTAAAATAGCAACAAAATATAATATTTAATGTTTCAAAGGTAAGAAAAATTAATTTGAAATATCAATCTGACAGTTTCGCTCGACGATATATAGTCGCATACTGTAAGTACAGAAACAAACGCTAAACAAAAGAGTATCGTTGTTCTTTTGTTTCTTCTTCAGAGATTTCTTCTAAAACAATTAGGATATATATTCGCTCTCAATTTATATCACAAATCAATAAAATGACTCGGGCTTCCCATTTGTCATTCTATCAGGCGAGAGAAATTATGATCTTGTATTTTAATTGTTAAATATAACCACTAGTGGATACTAATTTCACTTAAGAAGGGCCAGAAAAACCGATCATTAGGTTTATACTAAAACAATTAGACCTCTCGGCTCCCATGGACTACGAGTTTGAATAGCCCATTCGGCCTACGGCCTCATGGTCTATTGACTCGTAGTCCATTCGTCCTCGAGGTCTAATTGTTAATTAGCCGTGGCAAGACTGATAAACAAAGCATATTTTCATCTTACCTCGGAGGTTTGTTTTAACAACGTAATATACACGTGTATCTTAATTCTATTAAATTATTTGAATCCACAAATTATACACACATGATTTCCATTTTTACTTTGTAGGGTCATGTTGAGTCCTATAATTATATGCATAGGATGAACCTTCAATACAGTTATAATTTTCTTTTAAAGCATACAATGTTTCCCTCAAATTATTAGAAATTAAAGTTGAAGGTATGATGAAGGAATGAGGTCATGGTGAGTCCTAAAATTATATGTATAGCATGAACCTTGAATTCAGTTACGATTTTCTTTTAAATCATACAAATAAAAAAAGGATTTACGAACAGAAGTGTTCTTTTTTTCTTCCTTGTTCTTATAGGATATATTAACACTCTGTATAGTTTCCACAGTGCTTGGGCTGTCTTCTTGGGTCGCTTGATGTAGATGAAGTTAGTTCTTGGGGGAATGAGGGTTGAGAAAGAGAAACAAGAGTGTGCAGTAGCAACAACAACAATAATAACAACAACAACAACAACAACAAAACAACTACAAAAACCGTAGTACTTTAAAATACGAACAGTATAAAAAACAAAAATTTCAAGAATTAGAGATTGGTGAGCATACGCCACTTATAAAAAATAGTCTAGGGACTAATCGAGCTAAGTGGCAAGGCCAGACAGTGTAACTATACTCTTTGTAGGGTCCATCAGCACAACACAAGACGTGACAAAAATAAAACAAAACAAACATGAAAAACGATACATACGACTGTGTAAGGGAAGAGGAAAATATAATGTCAATGCTCCAATGAAATTGACATAGATTGCATTATAAATATTTTAAATATTTATTTTTGTGTTGAATAGTTATCGAGGAGAGGCTCAGTTAGATGTCTCTTGAAAGCTGACAGTGGTTTGTCTTTCAGGTTATCAGGAATTGAATTCCAAACTTTTACGCCATGGAAACAAATATTAAATTTACCGTAGTTGGTTCTTATTTTTGGTAAATAAAACAATTTCTTTTTTGCCAGTCTTGTATTGTATTGATGAACACTGCTTAAAGGTAAGAAGAAGTGATTGAAGGCAGACAGAAGAGTTCCATTACTGTATTCGTACATGAAAAGGGCATTTTTTAAATAAATCAGGTCTGAAAGTTTGAGTAAATGGTAAAAAAAGTGGAGTTATATGAGCCTTGAAATCTTAAAAAGTAATAACTCTTACTGCTCTTTTCTGGAGAAGAGTCAAGGGTTGTTGCTACTAGAAGAGTACATAGCTAACTAACTCAACACTTTTTGAACTTTTAACCTTTACGTATCTTAAATATTTCAACTTTTTAGCGAATGTTATTTCTACGAAAAACGAGCACAAGGAAGGAGAGGTTATCAAAAGGAAATATGAGCCATGTTTGGCTAACCAACAAAGGCAGCTCGAAGATTAACGGTAGACAGTGATCGTTTTGGTTGTGCGGTTAACATTACAACGTCCAGTAAGGCAAACATGCATTTAGGGAGTAATTAAGATTTTAAATATTTCATTCTCATTTTTAAATTTGTCAGATCTAAGTGGTACAAAGTTTTTCTTCTGGCCTAGCATAAATATGCTAAAAACATGTTTTTTTTTTGTTTTTTGTTTTTGGGCAAGAGGAAGCGAGAAAACAAAGAAGGCGTGGAAAACGCAAGTGGAGAAAGAGAGCAAGAGTGTTGGTTTAGAGAAGGAGGATGCCTTGATATCGAGCGAGATGGAGAGTGGGAGTTGGAGAGATTGCTGTTAGAGTGGGGTAAATCCGGCCACCCCTGTTTATGTGGATAAACCCGGTTCAAAATTGGATTGATTGATTAATGTTTCGCTACACTATATAAATGATTACAAATAAACATGTTATCGTCTATAAAGGAAATAAAGAAGCGCTATCAAAACAAGAACTTGCTACTGAGTAGTAACAGAGGTGTGACAGTACCTTAGCAACACAGCAGCCTTTACTACCTGCATCTCCTTGACAACAGGAAAATGATGATGTCACTTCGCCCATCGCTGAAAAACGGAAGGGAGATGAGACCAGAGGTCCATGTATAACAACAAAACAAACAAATAACTTTATTTGTACTCGGATTTTGGAGTAGCTAGAAGTTAGTTTCTCCGAGTTTGACAAACACACGGGACGATTAAAAACCATAACTGATAGGAGGCAAACCAGTTCAGGCTATTTACAAAGCGTGGAGGGTAGGACTCAGGGATCACCCAAGATAAACCCAGAAAGTGGTCTGAGTGATATTTGTACCCGGAACATCGGCAATCAAATCCAGGACCCTGACCACTAAGCCACGCTGCTTCCACCTTCAATAATGCATCTTCAACAAAAAGAAGGGAGATGAGACAAGAGGTCTTATATCAATCAAAGGAACGGACCTTATTTCATCTTCCAGCTGGTCCGTGCTTAGCTTTCTAGAGGCATATTATATTAAATAACTGAAACTTTCAATCAACCTTGGATGGTTTAAAAGCCTCGAAAGAATTAAAGCTATTTTGACTAACACGTAAATTCTTTGCATTTCTCTTTTGTTTTTGCGTTTTATATTTAACTGAACGCAGCTTTGTGTGAATTTATGGTTGAAAATGATGTGAAATAAACATCGAAATAAACCTTTAAGAATAAATTGAAAGTTTCATCTGTAAAATCATATTTTGATTTTCGAAATGTTGATCTTCGTTCTTGCATTCTTACTGCAATGTCTTACGTTACATCTATTTCGCCTTACCTCGCCTACGGTACAGCCGCCCGTGATGATAAACGCATTCTTCACGTGTTAAGTATCTTCCTTCTTCATTTATCATGAAGGGTTTGCCACAGCGATTACAAATACGCTTGCAGTTCTCTAAACACACAGAGATGCAAAGTTAGAGAAGAGCAACATGAGATCTCCATAAGCTACTTTCACAATCATGCACAGTGTGTATTTCCCACTGTTTGACGGGCAACAGGTCTTAACTATCTAACGAAAGCCAGTAACTCTGACAAAACAATGGGAAATAGTACTGCGCACGATTACGAAAAGACCTTGAAAAAAGAAAAAAATCGTTTTATCCCGGAAACCATGAGGATTGTAAGGCATATGGCCCGCCAAAATAGTGGGAAATACACACTGCGCATGATTATGAAAGTAGCTTATAGGTACAAGGGACAGCTGAGAAACTTAAAGAAAAACATGTCACTACCATATTTCTTCTCTTCAACAACTAATAGCAATAGAATAAGCACTATTATCAGAATATAAACAGAAATAAAAGCAAAAATTTGAGAGTTTCCTTCCAGGTAAAGTTGGCCACAAGTACCTCTATTAGTTACTAATACTTTTTCAATGTTCTAATCTTCTGAGTTCGGTTTTGTCAGCATTTTTGAAATGTTTGCAAATTGAGCAACTGTTTATGGCATTTTCAGTTTGTAACTTTAAAAGTTTCACCTTTGAAGATCGTTTGAAACGAATGTTTTTATAGTTCACAAGTAGATGAAAGCCCCAAAAAACCAAGCCATTTCAGAAGGAAGGATGGAGTCAAAATTACGCTAAACGGCTTGCTGAAACCTCACAAGCCAACAGACAAGAAGGATTCCCTGATACTAAGAGCGAAATTATTAAATGCCTTTGTTATGATTTTGGCGGGCATGGTTGGCACAGTTTGTAAGATCTCTACCTTCTGACCACAAGGTCCCCAGTTCGATCCCGGCTCTGCCGAGATTTAAAGATTTGTGCGATCTTCTTTCCCACCTAAGCTAACTCAGCTTTTTTATCCTTCTGGGGTAGGTAAATGAGTACCAGCGTTTGCTGGGAGCTAACTTGCGATGGATCAGTGTCAAAGACTCTCATCCACTTAACACTACAGGTAAGCAAAGGCTCCATGGGCTACTTGGCTCGTAAAGGATTTAGCATTTTCTATGATTTAATGGAGTTTTACAAAAAATGTATCAGATATCTTCTTTGGATCTATCTGTATAAACCTCAACGTTTCATCCACCAATTTGTTCGCTTAATTAAACAAATCTTCTAGGTTTTTTTAACTTAAACTTTTTTTTTGTTCAATGTCTGCCTATGGCAGTGTGCAAACAACTTATTAAAACAACGGAGTTACTAGTGCTAATTACACTTACGGTCTAAGGAGAATGCATCGTTGGATGGGCGGCGTTGTTTGGCGTTTTTTATAACTGCAATACCAGTATTACCAGGAGAGGGTCTAGGGTATCCATTATCGACTAGCTGTTCTTCGGTCATCAAGTGCTTGACTAGATTATCATAAAACGTTTCCTCTGTGGAACAAGAGAAAGTTAAACTAATGTCACTAAACAACAATTTCTAGATTGATATGAATGGCAACCTAGAGGGGAGCATGAGTTGATATGGTCTAAAAACCGGACTACTTAAGTGATAAATTTCTAATTACTAATGCTAGGCAAAATTCAGTGTGTATCTCGTAAATGCAGTATTTTGTAAGAAATAAGCTTACTAATGGGGTCTGATAAAAGTTTTTAGAAAGTTGGTCCCCTGGTCTTCAAATTACTTAGGGTTTGAGACGTCAGGAACCAGACCACAAGCAAAATCTTTATAAGATAGAAAACATATGTTGGTTACTTCAGTGCCATTCAAATTAATACTGTTATGAAACAAAAAGCTACCAGTTGTGGCCTCATTGCTCAGATGGTAAGATCAGTGCCAAAGTATCGCAGAAGTTATTGGTGTGATTCTTTCTTAAGCTTGAAACTGCTTCTCTTTCGATATTGCTTACATAACCACAAGCATTTATTACGATATACAGAGAACCCATACTTGCTATAATTATATTTCTTAACATGCACTTACAAAATCATACTCTGCTGACACAAGTTTTACAGAAAAAAATGCCTCCAACATACTGACAGCACGAAAAAAGGTCGTTTACAACTAATAATCTTCCAAGTAAACAATGATCACCTGTCAAATTCTTAACGCAGTCACTGCTAAGTTTCTCGCTTTCACCACTTGATGTGCGACTCAGGGCGATTTTCCCAACACTTTCTGGAGTTCTTCCCTGCTCTGACTCAGGCTCGTGCTCGGTCATCCCACTTTCGATCTTGTTCATCCCCCTCAGCTTCTTAATGGAGTTGATACACAAATTAACATAGACCTGCCGTCTGCTGCTTCTCTCATACAGCTGTTTTTCCTCCTCTACTGCCTGGGCAATAACAAACAAGTTTTTAAGAAAATTAACCAACAAAGGTTATTTCTGGGGTCTTTACATTCCAAACTTTATAAAATAACTTCAAACAAGTCATTTCCTTGAGCTCGTATATCCTAGCTATAAAACCTGGCAAATAAAGGAGAAATGGAATTTTAAGCAGTTGCAAAAGAAAAGCCTTTTGATAGTTTTTTTAGAGACTTTATTTCATGACGGTAACACAAAACAATAACTTGGATCACTGATTGACATATGGCCCTCTAAATATATAAAAATACAATTAATTAACAACATTAACCATAATATTGCAATGGAAAAATATCAAAAATATTGCTAGAATTCTATAATGTGACAAATTAGATTTGAAACCAAGAGCATAAAAAGATTAAAAATAATATTGTACTAATGGAAAAAAATCAAAAAAATATTGCTAGAATTCTATTGTGACAAATTAGATTTAAAACCAAGAGCATAAAAACATCTATCCTTAGTCTTTTGCAAATCTAGCCATTATTTTCCATAATTCAGCCTTAAAGGATTTCAGAGAGTTTTTTGTTTTTAATGATGGAGGCAAATTATTCCAATCCTTTACTGTTTTCACGCTAAAGGTGCGTCCGTCCTCCGAGATGTTTCTATGAAGGAGGCACTGTAAATTTATATTACAATATCTCGTGACTCTTGCGTGAGCATCAGAGTTTAGTTTTTTCTTAGAGGTGTGTTTAAATAGTCCGGTAGACTGAGTACCGTCTATCCATTTATGAGCCAGTTCACATCGCTTTATATTCGCTTCATTATAAAAAGGGATCCAGCTTAGGATATTAAAAAATGTTACTGTTCGACTAGTGAGTTGTGCTTCAACAATAATTCGTGGAGCCCGTTTGTACACTCTTTCGAGTGCTTCTTTGTTGCACGATGTCCATACTATGCTTGCAAACATCATAAGTGGTTTTATTACTGCATCAACATAGATTATTCTCTGGTTTTTCTCTAAATAGCCTGGGCTAATATGGTGTAAAAGGCTAAGTTGTTTTGAAAGCTTGTTGCAGAGTTCATCAGGGTTTTCATTAACGCAAAATATTGCGTATTTTACGCAAAAAAATATATTGGGACGGAAAAAATGAAATGCAATGTGTCCCTGGGACGCACATGATTGACAGGACATTACGGTGTAAAATAAACTTTTGATGACAGAAATTTTGTTTGGGACCCCTAATTCAAAAACGAAGGGGTCCCTGGGACTCCTCTTGAAAATTTCTACTGAAAACCCTGTTCATCTATATGCACTTCATAAGTTAGATCTTCATCAAGAATCATACCAAGACGTTTGTGATTTGGGACTTGTGCAATTGATGCTTTTTCTGTTTTTACTTCCAATTTTCCTGTATCTTGTAAATTTAAGTTTCTAAAAGCTTTCGCTAATCGATGTGTTTTATATGCAGGGTCAAAAAAATTTATGTTAAAGTCTCCAATAACATGCATTTCTTGGTTTCTTAAATACGCTGCTTCGATGTTAAGCTCAAGTCTGGCAAACTACTTTATTTCTGGTAAACAGAGATCTTGAATGCACAATGCCCAAGGGTTTATATTCTGCCGAGAGTCAGACATTTTTTCTCTTTTGACAGGTGGATTAGTTTTTTTTTTTTTATTATTATTAAGTAGAAATTTATCGTATTATTTTGTTTGTAGTATAGCTATGCTACATTAATCATTTGATCCAGAAAAATCGGAAAAAGACTTGTTTATAGAAACAATTAACCCCAAGACTTTGCCAGGAAGGTACCAATTACAAATATAACCAACTGCTACACAATGCCTCGTACTTTTGAATGTAGTAGCAGGTTAAAAAAGGGAATAGTAAGAAACGATATCTATATATATATATGGCATGGTGTAAATTCCAAATCTTTTGTTTCTGATAATATGGGATCTTCTGTGAGGTCAAATCTCTCTCTCTCTCTCTCTCTTTCTCTCTGGAACGGGACAACAATCCGTCACAGGATGAAATGGCGGGTTAACTTGGGCAGAAGAAAGGTAACTAACTGACAAATGTTCTTATCTCATCAAAGCAGATTTGAACTGGGGACCTTATGTCTGGAACGCAAAGATCTGACTTTTTTAATATCCTTCCAAAGAGAAAAAATAATGCAGTAGTTTCAAATCTAAAATATTGAAGTATAAAGGACCGCTAGTTTGCAATCTATGGTTCTTTCCAAAAAAAAAAAATTCTGCAACATTAATTCATACCACACACGTATCCTCCTACTTTTAAGAAATCTTTCCTTTATAGGCATATGAAAAGAAATCCTGCTTATATTAAAATCTTTATAAAAGCTATCCCTTAAAATGTCGTTTGGTTCAATTTACCAGATTACACTTGAGTTTCGAAAATGGAAAGTATATAAGCCAATTGCAATATGACATTTTGAGACACTAAAAGGAAGAGAACAGCTACACTCATGTAACAAGTTACCTTTTTGAATGCTGACTTTTCTGTTGAGCAAATTCGTAGATATTCGTCAACAATCTTTTCGAGATATCTTTGACGCAGGTTTTGAGGCACTTTGGAGCCATATTCCAGGGAGATCTTGGGTCTTTTGAGCCCACTTTTCGTTTTTGGTTCTGGTTTGGGAATATGTGCTACTCTTGGCTTGCTAGCATTGTGATTGGATATGCTGGGTGCTGCAGATGACAGGGAAGATGCTGCCTAGGGAAATAAATGATTTTTCTATTTCAAAGTCTCAAAGACACAAAATTATGTGCTTTGTACTTTGCTAATGCATACATGTAGAAATGGCTGTTTAACCCTTTCAGTCCCAGTCAGTTATCAACACCCAACTTCTCCTTACATAACACTAAAAATAAAACATTTGGTAATGAGAAAATGTGAATTGATCAAATGAAACAAACTACTGAAGATTAAAAGTAAAATTCTCTCAAACCCAGTCAATGAAAGTATAGGCTCAAGTTGGGAGAAATTAACAATACAACTGGAACTGAAAGGGTTAAACGTTAATTGAATTTCTAAAATGGAGTTCACAACATAAAAACAGAGTGGCCAGTTGAGGAAGCATTTTGTAAAAAAAGGGTTAATGCATTGCATACCTTTCCCTACAAAAGGTAGCTTGAAATGAAAATTGTACTAACTTGCCGATGCTTAACAAAAGCTCTTTATCCCCTTGGTCTACTTAGTTTACTTCAATTAGAACATATGTAGTGAATCTCAGAAAAAAAACAAGAGGGCCGCCAACAGAAATGATATTTCTAAACTGCATCTACAGTATTGAAAAGAATTTAATTCTTTCATTCTATATGACTTAAACACTTTGTTTTTTGTTCCACTGGAAAAAATTCCCATCCGTTTCCTGGCTACAAGGTGACAGTCTAGAGATTAAAAAGCTATTCACTGATTAAGAAAAATCAGATTCAAGATTCTTATAGTTGTAAAAGGCAAGCACTACTTCAATATGGCTTTCCTGAATGTGAAGCAATATAATTTACAGGAAACGTTTGAAAACATTTTGCTACCTGCTGCTCTTGCATTTTTTGAATTCTCTCATGTGGTGTAACCATGTTTGGAAACTTCCTCTTTACAATTGGCTTTGTTGAGGACCTCTGTGTTGCCTAATATAGGAAAGACACATAAACAACATAAAATAATGCTACTTAAGAGATCAGTAGAAATACAGCAGCGAAGATGGTGACGGTTGGGGAATATCCTGCTCATGCCTTCATCCTCCCCACCCAAGATCGTCCTCAAGTGGACACAGGATAGAAAAACATCCTGTGGCAGACCAAAGGAAACCTGGCAGTGCACCATCGAACGAATGAAAAAAAAAAGAATGGACATGGGGCTCTATGGAGAAGATGGCACCAGATAGATCCGAATGGAGAACATTAACTTCGGCCTTATGTACCCTTGGTACGAAAAAGATTAAGTAAGTAAGAAATAGTAAACATTCATGAAACTAAGATTTCATGACTGAGAATGCATAAGATAAATAAGTTGTTACTTGGGTGAAACCTTCTGGAATTTTAAAACCCACAAAAATGAACATCAAATCCGATGGTAATTCCAGAGCCTTTGCAGCAACAGCCAAACTCCAGCATGCATGGGTCAGCATTTTGTTTCCTGTTGCTAGCTAATTCCTTTATGAGCTTAGTGGTCCATCGAGCTGCTGCTTATTTCTGGTTTCCATACTATTAAACGGATGAGAGTCTTTGAATTCCACTATAGGGAAAACTATTTTCTATCTCAGGTTAGCTTCCAGCAGAAGGTATTGCTCTATTTACCAACCTGGTAAGGGTGGAAAGGTGACTCAGCTTTGGAAGAAAAGGTCACACAAAAGTTCATATTTTGGCAGACTGGAGATGGGACCAAAACACTTGTGTAAAAAGGCAGAGATCTTAGCATTCTAGTAAGCGTGGAAAGGTAACTCTGCTTTGGCACAAAAGGCCACACAAATATTTAGATCTTGGCAGACTAAAGATAGGACCAAAAAACTTATGTGAAAGGCAGAGATCTTACTACAGAAACTGTGATAATCACATTACTGTTTTCCTGATGACCACTTTTAATTTTCAACAGTTAAAAACATCATTAAATAAACCCTTCCACATATTTTTAAGTATGTCCTTTTAGATTAATTTTTCCTTTGTACTTCTAAGTCAAGAAACTGCTTACCAGGAAATGCAAATGACAAATTATCTCAACCGGCTCCTTCTCACAAACTCCTGAAGATGAACGTCACTTAAAACCCACTCCAGACGCACTGCACTACACATCCTATTTGCAAGGATAGTTCCCCACATATTGACCTGATTATCCACTATCCTTAGCCTCATAAAATCATTAACAATCATTTCTCAGGTTTTGCAGCAGAACAATAGTTCTGGTCAAATACAATATCTCCCCCTTGCCTTGAAAACAATCCACTACAAATGACCAGAACAAAACTCAGTTCCTAGATCGCCTTCCTGGTACTGGAAATTCTAGCAAACACAGCATCAGAAAAACCACACCTAACACTATAACATGCCACCTACGTAGCAGTAGTGATAAACTTCCACCAATTAAACCATTCTGGAGATTGTACGTCTACTGACCATGATAATGATAACCATCACTATGTCAACGAAATGTATCCCTGGCTGACAGAAAATGCCTTCCCCTGGGTAGATCTATTTAACCTAAAGGAACAAAATGCTGACACTCAAATGAACTCTGACCAACTTTATTTTGACAGACTTCACAAGGATCGTTTCTAGTGCTCAGCGATAAAAAAAATGAGCTTAATATCCTAAAGCCTTCTTCAATGTTTCAAATTTGTTCATTTCTCATCCACTGAGTCTCCCATTACGACAAGATCATTTGTATCTAGAGCAGCTAAAACAGGGAACCATCTCAAACTTCCTTTGTCAAAACATCCATGACAGTAATGGACAGAAAAGAACTCAGCCTTGATCCTTTATGGGCACTTGTGAACTTGAATATAAAATGACTCACATCGAGTATAGATATGACAGAGGAGTGAAAACTAACCCTTAAATTCACCATAGCAATATAGTTAGCCGAAATACTAGCAGCCATCTACAGCCGTTGCAGCCATTTTGGGCCTCGTCAGCATGACAGAGCTAACACACAGGCATAAATTGGTTGAAGCAGCTGTCCATGGCTGCACACATTCGCACTCACTACTTTTTATGTTATATTAGGGGTAATACCTGGTACTTTAATGGCTAAAAAAGACGATAAGCAGAGATGTTGGTTGGTGTTGCAAAACAGGTCGGAGGCACTCCAAGATTATGAAGACGTCTCATGGGCAAGGGTCAAGACTGTAGTGACTGAAGTGGACAAGGAAGTTGTAGGTGTTAAGAGAGATGCACTGGCTGGGAAGCAGTAGGTTAGGGGTGAGACGCGGGAAGCTAATGACAGTCGCAAAGAGCAGAAGGAAAGGATGCTTGGAATGGAGGAAGTACTAGAGAAGGAGAAGTTCAAGGAAGGGGATCAGAAAAGACAATGAAAAATGGCACGAGGGGCAGGCACTTGAAGCAGAGCAGGCAGCAAGGAGAAATGACACAAGAACTTTTTTTTCTCCATTGTCCTTTTCGGGTATACGAACACTCTACATAGTTTTTACTTTTGTTGACGACGTTTCGACAGTGCTTAGGCAGTGTTCTTCAGGTCGTTTGATGTTGTACTTAAAGCCAAGTTCAAAAAATATTTCCAATAGTCTATTTCTGCATCGGTGTTTAGTGGAATTTTCTTATTGTATATTGTTCTAATCGTCTCTAGGGATTCCAGGAACTTTCTTTTTGTGTATTTGTTTCTTTATCAATAATACAACTTTCTTACCATTGTATGTTGTTAGGGCATGTTTTATCATGCTTTGCTAAGCCTCCATCGCCGGTATTCATCCGCTTCTCAGCTTGTTCTCTGCCATGTCTTTCTGGGTTAGTTTTACTTTGTCCTGGTGTTCCTTCTTTGTCCTGGTGTTCCTTCTTTGTCCTGGTGTTCCTTCTTTGTCCTGGTGTTCCTTCTTTCTTATGGCCCATTTTGTTCCAGTTTCTCCTACGTATCTGAATTTTCCGCATCCGCACCGTATTTTGTAAACTACATCTGTTTTTTTTTTTCTCCTAGAGGTTCACAGGCATTTGTTTCAGATCTTTTACTTTTCTTCCTGATTTCATGGCTATTTCAAAATTGCTATTCCTTTAAATGCCTGCAATAGTCCCTCGATGTATGGTATGACGTAGGTGCCTCTTGTCTTCTTTGCTTTTTCTTCTTTGTTCGGTTTTCTTTTTTCGTCTTCCATGATGTTTCTAATCTGTTGTCTTGGGTAGTTGTTTGCTACGAATATTTCTTCTATGTTCTTTATCACATATAAGCGGTGAGCTCTTTCTGTGAAACCTTAACTATCGCTTTCTATATTTGTGGTAGATGGTTGGATTTTTCTTTGATGTTTATATTGGTGTTTGTTTTTTTGTAATTGATGGTGAACTCAAGATGTTTTGTTTTTCTGTTTTTCTGTTGCTTTAATCAAGGACTGAAAGTGTGTTTTCTTCTTATGTTTCAATCGTGAATTTAATTATTCCGGACTCTATTCTATTTATGTGGTCAAGGATGTGGATGTGGATCAACAAAATAAAAACTATGCTGAGTGTTCATATACCCGAAAAGGACAATGGAGAAAAAAATGGTCAAGGATGGTTCCGATTTCATTTTTCTTACATTTCAATTCTGAATCGTCTTAGGGCTGGGTGTTCGGGTGTTTGGCCTGGCAAACAAGATAAAGAGCAACACTGAATTACCAAAAAAACTTGATGCATTTCAGCACCAACGTTTAAGAAGGATTTTGAGAGTCACTTGCATAGAATTGCAAGTGAAGAAATAAGGAGGGGGGCAAAACAGTGCACCTTGACCGACTTCATCAAGAAAAAGTGGCTTACTTGGCTGGTATATTAACATAGGAGGGAGGAAGAGTACATCCCAAAGAAAGCAATGGGATTGGAAGACAGATGAACAGTTGACATGGAGGCGAATGATGGAGAAGGTTTTGATGGTAGCCGGCAAAGGACGGTTCAGCACTGAGCAAGTAGCTCATGATTGTGGACGATTGAGAAATCTGGTAGCCCTAGATACTCATGGACCTGTGCCGAACAAACTGAACTGAACTGTGGTCAATTTATAGATTAAAGTATTTTTTTTCTTACAAATCCTTTTATAGATCAGTTGCCTTGCTGGCACAGTATATACTAAAACACTGTAAATTAGAAGTGCTCTATTTTGGTGTATAATGGATTAATCAACATCTACCAGCACTCAGTAGTTATTCTGTCACCTACCACCAAAAGCGAAACAGAATAAGTCTTAAAATGGCTTACTTGCTTTGACTCATGTGCAATTCTACGTTTTTTAACCAGGCCAAGCAACTCTGTGTCCATCGAAGACGAAGATGGTAAAATATTTTTCTTTACACTGGATAATCTGTCAGGTATCGTCTCAACTTTGGAATGTCTAATTTTTTCATCACCTTGGGAGCAAGAAATCTTTCTTGATTTCTCTTTTTTCTGTACCAAATTTTGATCACCATCCCCAAATAACTCTCTGAACAAGTCCTCATCATTGTGTTCTTGCACTTCAAGAATATTGCTAGACACTGCAGATTTGTTAATCTCATTCGAGTTCAGCAGAATCTGTTGTGTAGTAGATTTGCTGTCACTATTATTACTAGACAATTTTATTTTTTTTCTTTTGGAATGCTTCTTTTTTGCCTTTTCCTCCGGTGTTTTAAATGTTATTGCACTATATTTTTTAACATGAAACTCTTTTTTATCTCCTGAATCAAAATCTGTGCAAGAATTATCGTCTTGTTTAGTTCTTTTATGGTGTAACTTCTTTCTTTTTTTGACTGGTGTCAATTCAAGTTTTGAAGTACTTTTATTCACATCATCACTGGAGTCTGAAATTACAATAATTGCATTGTTGATTCTTGCACCTTTTTCAGGGGAAACAGTGCAGTCAACAGTGACAACATCAGCATCACCTTCTTTTAATATTGTTTCAGCTGCATCAGATGGTGTAACAGATACAGACATGTCTTCCTTAGGTGGGACTGTTTCTGTAAATGTGGAATGTTCATCTTTTGTTGCAATTTTAATGTTACTAACAACCTTGCAGTCTTTTGATGTAAGTTCGTCATCACTGCTATCTGCTGCATTCTTCAGCCTCTCAGCAGATTTAGTTTCTAAACAAACAGAACCTTTCACTGATTCTGAATTAACTGCGCTGATACTTGTTTCATTTTCTAAGCTTTTGTTTTCTTCAGCTGATTGTGAACTAACTTCTGCTACTCCACAATCATTTCCCTTTTTATCACTTAATAATTCTCCACTATTTTCATTCAATGTACTTGACACCTGACACTTGCTGTTTGCCAAGGGTTCCAATGGTACAGGAGTATCTGTTTTCCCATTAACTTCATTTTTCTTATGATCATAAAACCTGATGATAGTTTCTTGCAAAGGAGTCAAGTTCTGAATGTCTTCTTCATCACTGAAGTTTTCTTTCTTGTTTGGTTCTTCAACAGCATTTAAACCACACGTCACTTGCACATCATAAGGGGCTCTTGCTTGGACACAAGGTTGGTTTTTCTTTTCAACGTTATCTTCTGAGCTTGACTGCAAGGTTTGCAGTTTAGCAGAAGATGTGCTACTCTTTTTCAGAATTCCTTTTACAAGTTTGCCGTCTGCAAGAAAGACATTTATAAACTATATAAACCAGTTGTTAACAGTACTGACTTTTCAACTCTTGCTATCTGAAAGACACAAGTAGATAACCTTTCAAAGCTCTCTGTCCTCTGAAGTTGTAATCAGGAAAATAGAACACACAAACTTAATATACAATCAAAGCCCATTATTTCAATGACCCAAGGGAAAACCTGGCAACAGATTTGGCATGGAAAACATCTAAGTTATAATCTTTATAGTTTTTTGGGTACAATGAAGGGTGGACATGGTTGGCACAGTTGTAAGATCTCTGCTTTCTGAAATAGAAAACTAACTAGCAGTAAACTAGTTTGAGCTGCGTCGGTGTTTCTAAAGAAACAATTTAGTAATAAAAATGTAAATTCTACA
>JANCMA020674267.1:0-18273 GCA_024336925.2 Zoanthus solanderi
CCATGTGCGGAGGCCATATTGTATGATTACAAGAATTGTTTAATCAGTTAGGAACCCTTTTATTACGGACTATTACACCATCATCATCATTCACATTTTAAATGTCTATTTTCCATGCTTGTATGGGTTAAACAGATTTCTTAATAGCTATTTTCTACTTCATCATTTTGATTTTGTACCAGATCACAATCATTATCCATGACTTGGTATCAAGTCTCTCGAGGTCTACCCTTTGTTGTTTACCCCTCAAAAAATATATCACCTCATTTCTTCACCACACCATTACAGCATCTCTCTACATGGCCAAACCACCTCAGTCTGCCTCTTCTAATGCTGTTCTATCCCCTAAATAAAATAAAATTAACTATTGACCTTGGTTGGTTAACCTGCCATGCCAAGTGTCTATCAATTGTGTGACTTTATTTTGCCCCAAAGCTGACTTAGCTTTCTCTTGGCCAGTAAATGTTCAGAGTATCAGTGTTTGTAGGGAGCTAATCTGAATGGGTGTGTTTCCAGTCCGGGAAAAGTGAAAGATTTTTCTGCTTTAAACAACAGATTCTGGAGAGTGCTCGCTCCATGGGCCATTAAGCTTGTAGAGTATTTAGCTTAATCTATATTAACTGGTTAGCACTGATAAACCCTCATGATGGCAGCAAGGAAACATCACAACCATTAATTATAATACTGGAAAGAAAATATACTGATCACAACCTGATTTTCGAGTTAATATATATTATAACACTAATATTCTGTTTCTTTTGATTCAAAACACTACTATTAACCAAACCATTCCTTTATAAAAAAAACTTGATAATTTTGTAAATAAAAGGTAGTAAAAAATACAGCAATTTTAAACAGGATACTGTTTATCAGATATAACCGTATTACTGCACTACTATTACATGGCAGATAGTTTATGTTAAGTGTATCATTTGGTAAATCAAGATTTTTTTATCATTTGGTTAAAGTTGCTGTACATGGCATAAAATCTTTTTAAAGTTACTCTAAGTTGCCCTGCTATTGGGTCTTGTGTTTATAGGTAAAGGAACATTTGCGAAAAACAAGAAAAGAGTCCAAAAAACATGGACATAAAAGTAAGCAAATAATTATAAAATTAATTGTTGTTAATTAATAATTTAAAGAGGTTAACAGTTTTTGTGTTGGTATGATAAGTAATAAGTGTAATTTTCTAGATTTACAGTTATTATGATTCCTGATTGTTTACTGATGTTTAAAAATAATTTATTATGAATTGGTAAGGTGGAATGACATCTCAGTTTTAACCAATTCGAAGTCTGAAATTAATAGTAGTCCACTAGTCCAAACACTAGTAAAAGTTAGACGGACTAGTAAACTTGTGTTCAGATTAGTCCTGGTGTATTATTAGCAAAAATAATATTATTATCTTCTACCATGAATAAAGAATTGTCTGAACTCCCTTCTATTTAGCACTTCATTTTATTACAAATGTATGTTTTTTTTTCTGTCTGAAAGTGACTTTCTCCACACGCCACATCAATTGACTGATTGTGTGGCACAGCCACTTCGGTTCCACAGGAAATGAAAAAGCATTACACTTGGTGGAGTAGTGTATTGAAAATTAATGGCCGGTGCTGTAATGTAAATAAAACAAGCTGATAAAGTCTTTTTTTTTGTCTAGTAAAAAATGGGAAGGACAGGTAAACCTATCAGTGATTACTAGACAAGTCCAAATGTCTAGTCTAAAAAAATTCCAATGTCTTACGTACCCTAACTATAAATTAAAATACTGTAGGTATCTTCAAAGACATGTATTTAGAAAATCATTCTCTAGGATTTTTTCCATACTCCATAATAAATTTTTTACATTTTATGACAATTAATTGGTCTTGTTGAGAAATAAATATCTTCATGTTGCTGGGATTCTGTTGTCCCAAATGTGGCAGGACAGAATGCTTCAGTTGTAAACAAAAATGAACTTTTAGAAAATTCTTAAAATCTTCTTTTTTAGAGTTAAAGAAAGATCCAGGGATTCCAAACTTGTTTCCCTTCAAGGAGCAAGTGCTGCAACAAGCAGAGGAAAGAAAATTAAAGGTAATATAATTAGGTCAATCCATGCCAAATTAACCAATGACCCACACACTTTAGTCCTAGATTTTTACTGTCAGTAATTATTGATTAACACTTAGTGAATTAATCTCAAATTGTAGGCATTTCTGTTAACAAATTTTGACCATAAGTATCACTGTAAGTTCTTGTTTTTGGTATAACCAATAATAATTTGGCAACTCTAGATCTGTAACTTTAACCTAAACCCAGGTACAGTAGCTACAAACCTGAATTTCACACTTGTAGTCTGACCAACCTTGGGTAAAGGAGACAAACAAAGCAAGGTCTTGTTCTTTTATATAATTTCTGATTTAACTGGGAGCTTTGATGAGCTTGACTATTCAATGCAAATTAATATTTGTAGCAAGAAGAGGAGAATCAGAGAAGAAAGCAACAAAGACAAAAGCTTGTGAACAAGAAAAGAAATCTAGAAAGTTTGCAGCAGGATGCTGCCAAGAGAGCGAAAGAGTTTGAAAGAAAGGTAAGAACTAAAAATGTATTTAACTTGTATATGAATTAACATACTTTAGGTAATTATTCTCTTGAGTTTTATATTAACATGCTACTAAGGCTGCAATTATTATTTGGAATGTATTCTACCTGACACATTTTTTTTATAGCTGCTGTAATTCAATGCCCAAAATGCTTACTTCTTGAATGTTACTTTAAATCTTATTAGATGCAGTAATTTTGTTGTAGCTATTGTATGCTACTGGGAAAACTTAAGTGTGTTTTTTACACCTTAAAGCAAAAGCAAACACTGGACAGGAGTAAGATAGTGGAAGAAGACATGAAGAAGTTGAACATCACGGAAGATATGGTAGAGGATACGATGGACATCAGTGGAAGTGATTCACGACCAACACCAGGGTTGGGACACTAGGAATGTTAAACAAAGATGATGATGATGATGATGGTGGTGATGATAATGATGATGATGATGATGGTGGTAATGATAATGATGATGATGATGATGGTAATGGTGATGGTGATGATGGTGATGATGATGGTGATGATGGTGATGATGATGATGATGATGATGATGGTGATGATGATGGTAATGGTGATGGTGATGATGGTGATGATGATGATGATGATGATGATGATGGTGATGATGATGGTAATGGTAATGGTATGATGATGATGGTGATGATGATGATGATGGTGATGATGATGGTGGTGATGATGATGGTGGTGGTGGTTGTATAGACTGCACAGAAAATATTTGAAATAAATGCACTTATTTACTAAATGTACAATTATTATTGTTTTGTTACAGGTTGCACTGAAAGAAAGCACGGGAAATAAAGAACACAATGGAGCTAAAATGGGTATAGATCAGTTCAAGCCATCATTGAATAATAATATGTAAAATAAAACAATTACCATTAATTTTATTATTATAGTTACTGTATTCAATTTTAATCCACACTCACTTTTAAACTGCATCCCCCATTTTGATGTAATGATAGCAGAGTAGCATCATGGTCGGTTTGTTTGGGAAATACCTAGTTGTAAACTGCATCCCATTTTTTAATAACAGAAATTTCTAAGCAACAAAATGACCTGATTTCAAAACAAAGTTTTGGCACAAATAAAACATTGAAACTGTGCATTCAAAAGCAAACCATGTGTGGACCAGTGAAAATTGAAATCAGCATTCACATTTTAAACTTCTAATTTCCATGCTTGTGGGGCCATGGGCTGGACGGGTGTTTTAGTGGCAGGCTATGCTCCACTCAGTTTGATTTTGTGCAAGATTACAATCAATCTTCAGAGATCTTTTAAAAATCTCGATTAACAACTTGGTACCAAGTCTTTCTACATTCATCCTTTCTTTGTTGCCCCTCAACAACTGCATTTCTTCACCACGCTATCATCACTGTGTTTCTTTTAATGGCCAAACAACCTCAATCTTCCTCTTCTAATGCAGTTTCTAATGCTATCAAGAAGTAAATTTGCTAAGATGATAAATTGTATTCTGTCTTACATACTTCAAATATATCAAATTTATAAAATATGTAATTAGTAAACATTTATTTTGTAATTTAATAAAATTTTCTCTATATCTTTATCAAAAGTGTGGAAAGAATAAGATTTGCACTTGTTCTGATGGTTGGAAACAATCATTACTAACCAAACCATGCTTTTATTTAAAAAAAACTTCAGTGGATAAAGTTGTAAATAATTAATGGAAGTTTTGATATTTAACATAATGAAGTATAGTTTATTACTTCCATTAAAGGCGAAGTAAAGAAGTCTACTGTGTAGATGTTTGTAATATTACTGTAATTACAGAAATCAGAGATAACTTAGGCTCTCGATCAGCCAGTGGACTATTTCAGTGCAAAAGGAAATAGCTAACTTTTGTTCTCAGGCAGTTCTCAAAGAAAACTTGATTTGTGATAATTATTATTTTTACAAGAAATGCTATTAAAATTAATGTTCAATCTGGTTTATTTATATTTAGAGGGTTCTTTAAAGGCATATTACAAGGAATTTAAGAAGGTAAGGAGCACTAAAGACCTTGGTCAACCGAAGCAGGAGGTGGGTTGGGAAGCTGGCAAGGGGAGGGGTTGGGGAGCTGGCAGGGGAAGGGGTTGGGGAGCTGGCAGGGGAGAAGTTGGAGAGCTGGCAAGGGGTTGGGTTGGGAGCAGGAAGGGGAATTTGTTCAGGATCAGGCAGGAGGATGACAGGGGGAGGGATTGGGAAACAGTCAAGTTGAGGGGTTTGGGAACTGGCAGGGGGAGGGGTTAGAGAGTTGGCAAGGGTTGGTATACAGGGATAATTGGCCATATACAGTAAGTTACTAAGTCCTGGTATACTATAAATTCCCTTCTCAGGTAAATTTGGCCCTGCAGATAACTGAAGACAAACTTATTAAGCACTGTCATCAAAGAAACAATTTTCATTCTTGCCGATGCATTGTTTATTTGAAACATTTTGGAAGTGTCTAGGTTTTTTGTATAAATTATATAAAATGCTCTTATCCTTCTAAAGGTGATGGCAAAAATAAACCAATTTGATTAAGATGGTTTATTTTTTTCATAGTGTAATTTGCATTTTTTCAGGTTTTGAAAAATCTCTTTTGGTGTCAGCTTGACTGAGTGATGGGAGGCTGGTAACTACCATATTATTTTCTGGTGTGTGATTTCAAAAGCCAAATTTAAATTTCTTGTAAAATATGGTAGCGAGGTGTGTTGTAGCTAATGTAAATTCAACAGATATATAGAAACAGTCTGACCGTTATTCTAATAAAGAAAATAAACATGTTATCAATGCAGGTTGAACTGAATGGAAGTTGAGACTTTTGCCTTGATACCCTCAGAAAAAAGTTATGCTGCCTTGGTGCTGGCCTTCTCAAGTTTGTTTTTAATTGTCCTGGGGCCCTGCTACAACAAATACGTTTGTGGCAAAAATTGCTGTGCCCTCCGAGAATGCCAGTTTGAGGCCTTCAGCCCTAATCAGTCATGCTTAATTTTTTTTATAATTTCAACTTAACCCCCTAGAATTTTCTTTAAGGAAAGGCGTACATGTTCAGTGTGTTGATTATTTGAGAGATCGTACATTCTAATGAAAAGTTTTGGTCATATGGCAAGAAGAGGTATAGAGAAATATTACGAAAAGAGTGGCTGAGCTTGTTGTTGATAGTTAAAATTGACCAGAAAGAATGAAAAAATCACGGTGGGAAATTGTAAAAAAATTTCAGAAAAAGAAACCTAGTGGGCTTTACCTGGGGGAGAGAGTGGAGACACCACTGCTTGCAAGTGGTTGATCTTGGGGACCTGGGAAGTAGCACCGCTTTGCAAGAAGGATTGATGATCATTATGTTGATGACAATGTAGCTGCAATTTTTTACATTACAGGTTGTTGATAATGCTGATGTCATCCTAGAAGTACTGGATGCCAGAGATCCTATTGGCTGCCGTTGCCCCCAGGTGACTTGAAATGAATGTTCTTACTGGTTCTTGCTGTCTCCTTACAAACGAGCCCTTTTTTCCAAGACCAATCATACAGTATTGGTATCATTGCTTGTCATTCTGTCTTCAATGAATACTTTGCTTTACAATGGCTGCTATTTAGCTAGAAGCTAATTTAACGAGGTCTGCAGGTCTGGAATAAAAAGAATATAGGAATAAAGAATAGTTTACAAAATCAAGATTACTTAAAACTACGTCATGAAGCTTTTATATAACAAATCTGAAGGTATCAATTCTACATTACTGTCTGAGAGTTTTACAAAAAAGAATTGAGTGTGTTTGCACCATTTATCTGCAATTTCCTCTATCTGATTCTGATTCCTTGGAAGGAGAATAAAAATATTGACAAAATTTCCTGCACAGTACAATAAACATTACAGATATACAAAGAAGTACAAACAAAGAAATTATTTGGATTCAAGGAATGGGTACATTATTTATCATAATAATTTCACATTATCAATAAACTACAATTTTTGTTTGTCACTACCCGATCAGAATACTTTGACAGGCTTTATAACATGGCCTGTGGGTGTGGGACAAAATTGTGTGCAGTATGGAAGTAAAGTGTTGGCAAAGCCTTTCAAGAAGACTTGGGTAAGAAATAGAATTGGTATAAATGCGGGTTTATTCGTTGAAACCAAAGATTTTAGATTAAAATAATTTGATCAAATTGTTTTCAGGATATATATCGTTTAAAACGGTCAGGGAGGTTCCACTCATGGAGTGGTCAAACTAAGTGCAAGATGTTCTTAGCTTAGCTTCCACCATTCTTTGATGATCAAAACATGCCGAGCCTCGGCTGTATGGTAGTATCCCTTGGTTTCTGAAAACCTAAACATTTTCCTTCTGGCCGCTAAAATAATAATTCAGGTAATAATAATAATATGATATAATACATGATAATAGCTGGGTAGTGAAAATATTGCTCGAAAAATTACTCACCTTTTTATTTATTTTTCTTGTCAGATACATTCTATTAGTTTGTTTGCTGCTAGTTATATAAATATTCTTATCAATCTTTGGAGAACTGTTATAATTAGATATGTTTGGTAACTTTAGTTTCCTAAAAACTGTATGTTCTTTTTCACTTGCAGGTGGAACAAGCAGTTTTATCTTCAGGACCAAATAAAAAGCTTGTTTTAGTTCTTAATAAAATAGGTAATCAAACTGCTAAATCGATTGTCTCACGATTTTTCATCGGGAAAACAGAACGTTTTTTGACCGATATCTACAACTCTTCATTAGGCAGTGGAGTAGATGGCATGATTGGTTCGCTGTATATACATCCCTTGTTCAGTGTTCCTTGTCCTGAATGGCTAACGTACTGTATTCATTCTGTCTGACTGACCACGTTGCGTGATTGGATAGATCTCTTGTGTTTTGAAATGGCGTGCTTTCATTTGTGACGGAGTTTTCAAAAAAAAAAGTCAAAAAGTCAAAAAAGTATTTATTCATGCTGCATGATGAACATATATAATAAATAATTACAGTTTGATCCTTTTATCTCTGTTGAGGTTTATTGAATGGAGTTTGTTCTGGACAGCCTACCGTATTGTGCAGGTATCGTATACCAATGAGAATCCCTGTCTATAATCTTGTCTTCTGTTTGGACACGGCAGATGCCTAGGTGCAGTCTTCATTCTTGTACCAGGCGTCCTGCCTCTGATATAGTCATTGCATTGTGATCCTGTAAACAACTTCTTTTTGTCTGACTGACAGTACTAGATGTTTTGATACCATTGTTTCTGACCTAAAGATGGTTCCGTATTCCTGAGACAGCTTTGCAATTTCTGTGAAACACCAGCCACATCGAAGACTATTGCAATACAGTAGCTCTGTAGTTTGATCACGCGTTTCTGTATCCGGTCTGCTTTTCCTTTATTTCTCGAAGAAAGAGAGTGGATATGCATTGGACGAAAAGGCCGATGTGATATGGTTGTTTCTCTGTCATTTTGGTTCTGTGTTGCGTTACGACGTGGTGAACACACTTGACAATACCATGCTTTACTAAGATTCTTCACTAAATCCATATTGGCGTTAGTATTGATCTTATTTTTCTTTCTTCACAACTGCATGTTTCTACAGTTAGAGATATCACATGGTGTGTGCTACGTGCTTGTAAACAGCCAATAAACTTGGCTCTAAGGCCTTGGTAATATTAGACTATACTGTCTGTTAACATTTTTCAGCTTAAATCGCACTTGTTGGCGTTCGTAATCACTGTAATTATTAACCAATTACAAAGAACTAAATGTTTCAACTGCCAGTCACATCTCAAGAAAAGATGACGGAATCAAATCAAACTTATACACCTGTTACTTTCCAAATTACACTACAGTAGGTCAGACCAGTTTGCACTCCCTTTTAAGTAGGTTTATAATGAATTATTTATTCAGTTAAAGCTGTGGGCTGAAATAGTTATTGGTTAAGAATTTAAATCATGCGGTATCTTTAAAAGCTTTATATCAGCTGTAGATTAACGTATTGTTTTTACAGATCTTGTACCAAAATCAATTGTCGAAAAATGGTTAAAGCATTTAAGAAATGAATTTCCAACAGTTGCATTTAAGGCTTCTACTCAAGTACAAAAACAGCGTTTGGTAAGAAAATTGGCATGTTTTTATTCATGGCAAATAAAAGTTAGTTTTAACTGGTCAGAAACGTTATTGTACTCTAATTCAGGTTTACATGTATTATTATAAATTATGTTTTAAGGACATTAACTTATTTCTAATTGGATAATTATTTTTACCTGGTTATGAAGTCTTGGAGACCATGTTTTATTTTTTTTATAAAATTATTATTTTTCGACTTAACAAAAGAAGTTGATATGCGAAGCTTTTATCTATAGTTTTATTTCCTTCGTGAAATTATAAATTCTCACAGCTTAGAAACAACTAATCATATTGCTCACACATATCATTTTTCTGCTTCATAGAGTTATGAAAATACACTTGTTGACCAATCAATGCTCACAAACTTTCCAAATTGTATTATAATGCATTTTGAAATGAACAGTATCACAATATTATCTATATGTTTTTTTTTCTCTTATACAATTCAATGTAAAATTAATTTTGAGTGGACCGAGTACTAAACAATACTTATTATTTTATTCTCCTTCAGTAGTTTGTTGAGATCTACTGCAGTGCAGTACTGCATTGGAGAAATACTGAAGTAAATAAGCGTCGATGAATTGATGATAGAACATAATCACTAGCGGTTTAGAAGAGACTTTTTGTTGATATTTAAGTGTTTAGCTTCGAGTAATTAAAATAATTAATTTTGTTAACGTTTTTGAAACAATTCTACTTTTCAAAACACTCTTGCAAAAAAAAAAAAAAGATCCTGAAACAACCTAGCCTACCATTTTGGTCTACAAAGTGAAGTCCTCCTCTTTGAAGATTTGTTTCTCACCTCATTTTCAGAGCCAAAGTAAAGTGTCTGTCTCGTTAGCTACGCAAGAACTTCTCTCCAGTACAGCCTGTGTTGGTGCAGACATGATCATGAAACTTCTTGGTAATTATTGTCGGAACAAAAATATTAAAACCTCAGTTACAGTTGGTGTTGTGGGTAAGTGTTAGGTTGATATTGATTTAGATATTTATAATTTATCTGTATTATTTTAGTTGTCAATTTTCTCCTTATTCAATCCCAAGTTGTGCTGGGTAGTTCAAGAATGATCATACAGTACGAACTTTAGTTGCAAGTCCCTCCTCCTCCCCAGTGTTCATGATGTCTATCCTAGATTGATTTTTCTTTCACCAAGGGTATGTTGCCAGCTTTCTCTTAAAGTGTTAAATTGTTGTCATATGGTATTCTTTCTAATAAATCGCTCGGTAACCGACTAGTAGAATTGGTAAAACGTCAGAATCAATGAAAAACGAGATATTTCAATCACGTACTTCATTCGTTGGTTACATTTTTACCTTCTCTTTGGGAAACGAAAATGATTGACTTCTACATTGCTGTCTCTGTTTCGTTTTATTAAAAAACCATCGCTCCTGGCTACAGAAAAGATCCTAATGTTCAGAATTAATGGAAATTATTACTGTTGGTTGACAATTATTGATTAATATTAAGGAGATTCGACTTTAAGCTCAAGGGAGCTCGACTGGACCACTTTAGAACTCCTACTCTCAAGACAGAAGTGGGCAGAGCAAGTTTTAAAAAAGTAAAGGGCAGGTTTTAGAGGCTTGTCATTTAGTATTGTAATTAGCATCCATTCAAATATTGAAGGTATCCCTCAATCCATCAGTTTTGATGCTGGTATCATTGTAAACCTGGCTGAGTTGACAAGAGTTGGCATATAGATATTACAGAAGCGGTATTCTTGGGTTTCACTAAGTCCACGAGGATATAACACAATGGCAGATGGAGATCAAATAATGAGATTCAAACTAGATTCTAATGAGATTCTTTGGTATAACTGACCACCATGTGCGCTGAACTGGAACCTTATGAATACCACCAATTGAAATGACGTTATGAAAGATCTTCAAGGATATCTATACCCAGTGTAAATAAAAAGCGCTTTTTAAGCTACTGCAATAGACATGCAATTTGAAGAAATTTAGTGAATCTTGATTAGAACGTTTTGTCTGTGTGTTCTATAGATCCAATTTTAAACCAGTACTACAAGCTACTTCATAGTAGCTTGTAACATTGACATTTAATTCCTCAATATCACCAAAACATTTTAGAAGGTTGTACGAAAATAATAGCGGCAAAAAATGTCATATGTATTTTTCAATCGAAACTGCTGAACAATGTTTTGAAGTTTTATGGGCTACCTGTGGTATTTGATGACTTGCTGGGCTTCCTGTTTTGGTGTTACGTACTTATTTACCCAGGCGAAAACATATATTGGCTACTGACTATCGACACAGTAGCCGCAAAATTGCAAAAATGGAGCCAGTAAAAAAATACAGGTCTCGCAGTGGGATTCAAACCCATAACTTCTACGTTCCACTGATGCCACTGAGGTTACATCTCGATGAAACACATCCTATGCAATTGCTTAAGTTGTGTAATATATTTTATGATATCATTCTTACACCCTGTACAAAGTCTAACACAATAATCGTAAAAGTAGTATTGCTTTTTGTAATGAAAAATCAAGAAATTTATTGGACCACCTCATGCTAGAATGGGAATCCATTTCTAGGTTTGAACGGAGGCTAATGAAACTCAAAACTCCTTTCTGTCAGATGAAATACGAGAGTTATCGATAAGACAAAATCTACTAGCTGTATTAATTTAAACTTCATTTATTGATGCAAATTTCAGATATTTACGATCTTGATTGAAATATAAAGACTGCTAACTTGTTTAAAACTTTGTAATCAGTTGTTCTCTTTTCAACTTTTACCTGCCGTATGGTTTATGGAAATACTGAAACTACTGTAATCCCTCTTAGAAAAATGTGGCCCTTGGAAAATACTCTGAGAAGGGAGTCTAAATTTTACTGTTAAGCCAATTTCTGGTCCTTGTCTTAACTCTCTTCTGTAATTATCTAGCGTTTTATAGCTATAGAGTTTGCAGTACAATTATCGGGATTGAGTTAAGTACAGCGATTGAAGTTAATTCATGATGCAATGTAATGTAATGTTGAAACAAAGAGTGAAATTGCATTCTTTAGTCACCTTCATTAAATTTGTTCACCTTGTATTTGCAGGTTTTCCTAATGTGGGCAAAAGCAGGTAATAAGTTGTCTTGTATAGAAATTTGTAACCCGTCAGCAAGTCTCCCTTAAGTACTGATTATTGTTGCAGGCCTTTCCTTGGCTTTGAATGATAGTTTCCGTGTAGCCATATCTGTTGTAAGTGTTGTATCGAAGTTTTTACACAACCCATACGATTATCCAAAAATCTCTGAGATAACATTGTAACAACCTTTGCACCCTGGATCGTACATTCACTTTTGATAAACACAGTACGTCAGAAATATCCTTTGATAAAAACATCCAATTTTCGTGACAAAGTGAATTATTCTTAACTGTCTTGTGGACTGTTGAGTCAAATGGTCTCAAAATGGCCTGGCATATTGCGTGTTTATTTGGGCAGTAGTAGCATAAAATTTCCATATTATGCTACATTTCCGTGTAATACAAAATAATCAAGCTCCCATCAACCGCGCAGACACTGTATTTGTCTTAACATACATGACGTTTTGCAGTTAATATACACGTAATTGCATTTTAGTTGTTCTTTGAGGATTTTGGGATCAGATTGGTTTCCATTCCGCTCTGAGTCTCTCATATGTTTTCTGAGCAGCTTCTCCGAGAACGACGATATTCGACCAAAACTTGATTATGGAATGTTGGATAATAGCCCGATAATAATCGCAATAAGACTTTTATCAGCAAGTTATAGTTTATTGTTTTCAAATCTTGCCTAGGTTTAAGATTTCCGTGCAAGAAATTAGGGGATCGGATTCACATGATCACACGGAATCAAAGGTTATTGGATCAATTTTCATACCACTCAAGATTACAGCACAAATGATACACACTAAAGTGAGCTAAACTTCATAACCGCTTATACTGCTTAGCCTAAATCAAATGCTATATTTTCCTTTGTGCAGCATAATAAACAGTCTTAAAAGGTCCCGAGCCTGTACAGTCGGAGCATCACCTGGGGTTACCAAGTGAGTTTCATTTTACTAAACTAAATAACTGTATTCTCTGATCTGTACGAACAAAAACTAATATCAAAACTTTAAGAAACGTCATTTAATGCTGCAACAAAAGATAAAAGTTATAGTGATGTGGCTGGTGTAGTTGGTAAGATCCCGGTCCCAGTCTTCCTGTTCAATACCGGACTGTGCATAGATTTCTTTTGTGTCATTTTGTTTTTCTTGACAGTTGTCTGAGCTTTCCAACCTTAGGAGGGGTAGGTTGTAAGAGTACCAACGTTAGTTAAGAGCTAACCTGCAATGGTTCCTATCCTGTCGAAGAGGAGTGATCATGCGTCATTCGTCTAACTTATAGAAATCAGAGAAAAGGGCTGGCTTGGAAAAGACACATTTTCTTGTGTAAATTCAATAAGCCAACTCTTTTAATGCTTGTATGATTATATTTTCTTTTTCTACTTTCATATTTTCCATTTGTTTTCTTTTTTCAACCTAATAAAATATTTTTTGGTGTGTTAAAAAAAAAAAGAATTGCTTTAATTAAGTTTAACTAATTATCTTGCCAGACAGTACTTTAATTCACATACTTAGATATTAATTATCATAGGTAGTCCTTTTCATAAGCCTCATGGCTTCCACGGGCTCCCTTGCCGTAGTAAACAAGCAATTGTATGTATGAAAATAAAGAAAGAATTAAAAGGGTGTTTAGAATTTTGAATCAGAAATTAAACGCTAAATCCTTTTCAAGAGTAGATTAGTAAGAAACCTTAAAACAGTTGCGTCTGTTTTGAAAAACTGAAACGTGTATGTAAGTTTCCCAACTATAAATGCACTACTTCTCTTTCCCGCATATTATAATTTAGATAAAGGCAACGGGAGTGTTCCATTTTGTTTTAGAGGGAAGCTGAATCCCAAAATTAATTTTTGATATCTTAAACTACTTTCCTTGGGATTTCAGAAATGTATTTTTTTATAGTGATTTCTCGATTCATGCCCTTAAAAATAAAAAACAAAATGTGATAGCTCTGACTAAGAGAGACACTATACGTAGGCCCGCGATCTAAAATGGTGCTAATGGCTCTCACACACTAGCCTGTTTAATGTCATGATAAATGTTTTTTTGTTATGTACCAAAGCAACCAATATCCATTTTCGCGTGCTCTGATTGGCTTCCGTAACTCACGATATCCAAGACTATTAGTTGATTTGGATGGAAGTTGAAATGACAGGTAGCATGCGTGCTAAAAATAGAAAAAATGTTTATATTGTTAATTTTTATCCCATTATTTTGGTAAATACTGAAACAACTATCCCCCTCTTGGTTGGTACGTAATGCTAGATATACAACTCGACGCTTCGTGTTTCGGTATCTATCCACCACTATTCACTTTCCGTTTGGGAAATAATTGTTAAATAAGCTTGGTTACTATTCTTGGGTTTCACTAAACCCCACGAGGATTTAACACAATGGCAGAAGGAGGTCAAATAATGAGATTCTAATCTCATGAATGATTATAGTTTCTAATGAGATTCTTTTGTATAACTGACTACCAGTGCACTGAACTGAAACCTTATGAATACCACCAATATTATTTAAATGGTACAATTTGGAAACTTTGGAAGTATGGAAATAGAAAGCTTATAGTTTATATCAGTTTCTAAAATCATACAATTTTCAACAGCGAGCTGTTTAAACTTTGCTTTTTCTGAAAACTGTTAATTTTGTACCTCAGGAGTATGCAGGAAGTGCAGTTGGATAAACACGTGAAATTATTGGACAGTCCTGGTATTGTGATGGATAGCAATGGATCAGATGCCTCAATTATTCTTAGAAATTGTGTTAAGGTATTCAGTGTAATAATAATATAATAATATAATATAATATGTATACCATTCTACACAGTTTCAGTGGTTTACAAAATGGTGGCTAAAAATGCTTTCCTTTGCAGAAAATACAATAAAAAAGTTTACATATTTACAATTTGTTGAAAATATATAAAAGATGCGAATAAATAGGCTAGAAATAATTTTTTTGTTTGACCTTGGAACAGTGAGGAGGGTTTAGGTTTGAGGAGACCTTGTCATCCCGACAGTAAAGTTCTAATCCTAAATGTCACCCATGCTTACTTGGTCTCTTATTGTTTCCCACTCAGTTCTCGGCCCAAATCAATCATGCGCACTTATAAATTGATAGTATTATATGCACAGCTTCTGTTAACTAATTTGTTTTTGTTGTATAACATATTCAGTTTGTAAAAATCTTTATATCGGAGAAAATTAGGCGAACTCTTTGTTGAACATTTTAGAGATGTTCAAAGTAATGATTTCACACTTGGAAAACCATTTGCAGTCCATTTCAATCTTCCGGAGCATCTTTTTATGATCATGCGCATTAGCAGTGTAACTAAACACATTGGCTCTAAGGAAACGCACAGGAGAAAAGATCGTAAAAGTGCAAGTATCACGAAAAAGTAACCTTGTTTCAAAAAGTAGTTTTAAGTGTATAGATTCCGAAAAAACCCGTTTTCTCGTCAACCAGGAGTTTATTTAATCTAGAGTTGATTAAACCACGTGTCCAACATTTATAAGTTTATAAGAATTGCTTGGTTTCAGTTGAATTTTTTTTTTTTTGTGAAAGAAAGTTTTAAAATTGTATTTTCATTTTTAAAAACGGAGATGTGGGAGGGAAAATTGTGTTCCTTGCTTGGAGAATTTGAAAACAACCCTTTCGTTTGGGCTATAGAAAGAATCTCTTTGGGGTGTCTGAATGGTATTTTCATTTTCTATTGTTATCAAACTAAAGCCTAATGTGAGATTTTTCAATTTAATAATACAAAATTAGGGGTTCGTTAATACAGAAGAAAATAGCAAAAGAAGATCACCATCTTGCATTCTAAAACGACAAAAAACAAAACCAAGTTATAGACTTAATGAAGAAATGATAAGTTTAATTACAAAAAGGGAGTATGATTCATAGTGTAGTTATCTTTCAGAAGAAAGTTTTGAGTAAACGTGTCCAAGCAGTTTGTATAAATTTAATTGTAAATTTATAGATTTATAAACTATTTTTTGTTTTTAGATCGAAACTATTGATGACCCAGTGCCTGCTGTGGAAGCCATTTTGAGAAGATGCAACAAACAACAGGTCAGATTTTGGCGTTTACTTTCCTAAATAGTGAATCATTACTTTCAGTATGTGTTCATACGAAATCAATTACCAGGATTGTAGTGATGAGCATGATGATGGTGATAACGATTGCAATAACGACAAAGATGAGAATGACAATGACGATGACGATGACGATGTTAATGATGATGATGATAAGGACGACGATGATGATAAGGACGACGATGATGATGATGACGATGACAATGACGATGTTAATGACTATGACGATAACGATAATAATGAAGACAATGATGACGATGATGATGATGACGACGATGACGATGACTGTGGTGATAATAACGATAATAATGAAGACAATGATGATGGTGATGATAACGATGATGATGACGATGATGATGACGATGAAGAAGATGGTGATGGTGATGATGATGATGATGATGGTGATGATAACGATGACGATGGTGATGGTGGTGATGACTGTGATGATTATGATGATAATGATGACAATGATAAGGATGATGATCACAGTGATAATGAGGATTATCTCCACACTGACGGGATAAAATGTACATCTACAACAAAAAATTGTCAGCACAAAGGTGTGATGCTATTCTGGACACGGCTTAATGAATTAGAATATAATGTATATCTTGTGTTTAGTCTAGGAAGAAAGAGAACTAGCAAAAGGCAAAACTTACAAGTTTCTTAACTCTATCAAAATAGTCTGCAGTTTCTTCAACATAAGTTATCTATTTAATACCTTGTAGTTAAATAAGTTGATGTTTTGTCTTCTGTGTGCCTTAAAAACTGAACATGGGTTGAAATGTCTGACGTCGTTGTTATAAATCTGCCTCAATATACAACAACTCAAGGTAGCAAATGAACAAAGATAAATAAGACTTGAGCATAAATAATCCAAGTCAAAGTCTATATATACAGTTTCTAAGAAATTTTCGCAGTTCCAATATTCTTAAAACCTGTAACTGGGTGCAAATAACCTCAAGCAAGGTTAAAACAAGATTAAAACATATTTATTCTTTCTTTCATGTAATTGGGTGGGAAAACAGATAATAAGCACGAGCGTGACGAGCGTGACGAGCGGCCACGGCTCTACTAGCTCTAGACAAATCTTTTTCTTTTGCATTTTTCCTCGACGATTGAGTGAATATTTGTGAATAGTTATCGAACTACAGTGATATTTAACATGGGGAAGGAAGATTTTTCCAAGATTAGAAAAGAAAACGACGAACTAAAAGCACAAATGACGGATTTACGCCAAGAGTTGAAGACATTCAAAGAAAGAATAGAGTCATCTCCCTCTAATGGAGAACTACAGAAGTCTGTTAGTTACGTTTCGGATGAAATCGACGATATCCGAGCGAAGGATAAAGATATAAAGAGAATTCTAGAAGATGTGAAAAGATTTGAAGATAAGTTGGAGTTGTTACATAATAATATTCAAAAGTTGTGTGAGACCATTGAAGCAATACAACAATACAGTTATCAATATAACTTGAAAATACTTGGAGTACCCACAAAATCAGACAGAAACGAAACTGCCCAGGAAACGACCAGTATTTGCGTAAATATTTTCAAAGAAATGAATGTCCAAATCACCGACAAGGATATTGATATTGCCCACAGAGTGGCAAGTAGAAACAGGAATTATTCAGATCCCATTATTTGTAAATTTGTAAGACGCATTGTTAAAGAAGAGGTATTGAAACAAAGGCAATCAGTTAATGATGTTGACCTTGCCAAGCTTGGCTTAACTCAATCAAATGACCAAGGGCACCGAATAATAATATGCGAACACTTGACCCCCTACCAACAAGAGTTGTTTACAAATGCCAAATCCTTTAAACAAATGAACGGCTTCAAGTACTGCTGGGTTAAAAACCAGTCTATACTTTTACGAGAGAGCGAAAACAGCCATGTGATACGAATCAAATGTCTGCAGGATCTACAGAATCTAAGAGGTGATTTTACTGCATCCAATGGCTTCCAAAAATCCTGGCCTAGTCTACCACCGCCTAGTGAAGTATTCTCTGGTCCTGTACTACAATCCAGCTTTAACGGTTCTTTCCGTGGTTCTTCGCGAAATAACATGAGAGGTCAAAGAGGCTCTTTTATGGGACAAAGGATCACAAGATCGATGACTAGCTACAGCTAAGTTAAAATAAATATAGAAATTACTCTACGTTCGTTTATCTTATCATTCAATGAATTAACTATAAAAAAGCAGCTCTTGCGAGAGCTGCCATATTATGGTCAGGATTTTATTTCTTTTCATGGTAGATTTAATAATAGTAACAATAATACTTTACCAACTAAAAAATATTTAGACAATCTGACAAGTATTTATGATTTAGATTTATTCTCGTTGAATACCAGAAATGCCGTCGATACACATGATAATTTTCATAAAATTTATTCAAA
>JANCMA020674373.1:0-18270 GCA_024336925.2 Zoanthus solanderi
ATAGCTGCCTCTGCTCGGGGGTTTTTTCTGGCCTCCCTGATGCACTCTCAATATTGTTAATAGAAGCGTTATTTTGCTTCGTTTTTGAAGTGTTTCAAACCTAGAAGTTGAACATGCATCTAGTTAAGGACCAATACGAATCTTGGTAGCCAGCCCATGGCCAAGGAAATATCCTAATTGACTTTCTTATATGTGTTAGTTACGAGTTTTACTTAGAGTTAGAATAAAGCATTGCCTGGATACTGGAGCAGGCCAAGTTCTCCAGAATATACATTCTGTGTGTTTGCTTCAATTTAGCGTAGAAAGTAGAAAAATTAATAACTGAAAACTAAAAACCGAGAGAAAGAACTTAAAAACCATGTTTAGTAGCTCTGTGTATGGATGCACATCAAAGAAATAAGTATTTTTGTTAGATTTTTAGTGCTCTTTTAAGACTTCAGAGGACTTATCCTTCCCTCCCCCCCCACCCCACCACTGGAAAAACTCCTAGCTACGGTCGTTATCAGACGGTATCAAAATAATACATAACTTTTTCAGCTATAATATAAAATAAATGGGGCAAGTAATAAAATAAACCATAAAAATAACTGAAAGTAAGAATAAAAAAGTCAGAAGTCAAAATCAAAGTGTAACAAAACTGAAATATTCTATACACATCTAGACCCAACCCTCAAGATCAAACAGCAGAACTTCATGTTCCTGATTTTAGTGAAAACAGACAACTAAAATACTTAACATCAGAGTTGTCCAAAAGAAAGACATTCGACGATCAAGCAGCTGTTTATATCCACTATATAAAGGGCTGCAAATTTAACACAAAGTATGACCGGGACAGAATTATAAGGTTTGATGACGATGATACCAGATCTCTTAAAGAATGGGCTGTTAGTACACCAGATCAAAGAACAGATGTTCCTCAGGTATCTAAAGAGTAACTTTTGTCTCAATATCAATAATGGATAACTCAAAGTAATGGTAAATTAAAAAAGCAAGTCTAATTATTTTGGTTACAAAAATTAACGCTAAGAAATTGACGTTTCGATGTCTGCTTGACACCATTATCAAGATAAAACTGAATGTGAAATGCCCTGGTAATATACAGAGTCAAAATACACTATTGTTCTTAAAATACAATTTAAAAATTTTTGTTTTTAAATTTTTAATTAGCATAGTTGTTTCTAGCGTATTTTAAGAGCAATAGCGTATTTTAACAACAGTGTATTTTAAGAACAATAGCGTATTTTAACAATAGTGTATTTTAAGAACAATAGCGTATTTTGACTCTGTGTGTTACCAGTTTTATCTTGATAATGGTGTCAAGCAGACATCGAAACGTCGATTTCTTAGCGTTAATTTTGATTGGTTTAGATCCGTTTTATAAAACTGAATAGAAATCACGAGATGACGTAACGTAACTCAAGAAAAAAAAATTTCAGAAGGATGGAAGTGACGTCATTTTTAAAAAGGAATAAAAACAGTACCGCTTGTTTTTCTAGACAATAATAGAAAACGCTATGACATGTAGAACACCGGCTCGAAAAGCAGAGAGAAAACGAGGCAAATTTCCCTCAACACTTTTCTCGTGTTTCCAAAGACTTGCCGAAACATGTATAGCATTAAAAGTGTGGCAATTTTTTAAAGATTTATTGTGAGTTTAATAATATCTAGACCCTTTGGAAACATTTTACATGACATCGCAGGGAAGTACGATTTTCTCGTGTTCTCCTACGTCATAGCGTTTTATATTATTGTCTAGAAACTCGCGCGATGCTGTTTTATTCGCTTAGTACTTCCAAGGGAATTCTGACGGATTAAGCCATTCACATGAATATAAGACAACTCTATTCATAAAAAAATGCGTACAGGGCAAAGAGCGTTAAAACTGCCAAGGAATTGTTTCGATTTCATATTAGTGTCTTGAATTCGCCATAGAGAGATCATTTGAAAACATAACTCGGCCCGACGGATATCCCACACCAGAGGCTGGGATACCACCAACCCCGACCACCATATCCTTTGCCAGTATGAAAAGGCTCTTATTAGTAATGAGGTTTATATATAACTAGGACAAAAAATTGACACCACCGTGAGAGTGGCTTTGAAAAAATATTGTTAATTTTAGTGCTAGTAGCAACGATTAACCGTTAGTCAAATATAACATCAATTTCAATAACTCTTACAACGAAGTAAAAATACTTCATACATCAACTGTCACATAATAATCAAATTACTTCCATTCAAAAGTGCCTTTGGCGGTACTAGAATATTCACAGTCGGACTTACAGAAATGGCAAGAATCGGTATGTTTTTTTCTTGTTTCAGTTTCCAGTGCTAGGTCAAAAATCACTTCTTATTGGAGGGTTGTGTTTAGCTGCCACTGCTCAACTTTCTTTCGGGTAAGTTTCTAAGAGCGTCTAGTTTTATGAAAGAAATGAAACATGCCCTCCGTGCCTTTATTGCCTTGTGAAAACCTTGGCAAAGTTTGTCGAGTAGGTGAAAACCCACGATTGAGTCACAGGTTTTCACTAATCTGCTCTCGAATTCTCTCAAATGTTCGCCTCGGTTACCATCAGGCTACGAAGGTACGGAGAAAATGATTTATTTCTTAGTAATATGTATTCACACTGCCTAAAAAATCACAACGAAGGGTTTGTTTACTATCTGCCTTAGTTTTATTGTTGGCTTTCATTCTTTCCATGTTTCTCACTTTTTAGTTGCTTTGACCAAGGTTAAGCAACATCTGCCTGCAGAATTTCAAGCAGAATAAACCTTTTGCATGGAGCAGCGGACAGAATGCCGCCGAATTATATAAGCAACTTTGTGAACAGAATTTGCTTTCTAAAGCACGACGACCTTGCTCAGGAGAACTATAATAAAGTACCATTAATGCAGCAATGCCTTTTTTGTACAGTGTTGTTTGATATACTGTGTTTCTCAAAATGTTACATCTTTGAAACTCTTAACTGATATTAAAAATGAATTCAATGTTTAAAACTGCATGCGTCTTGTTTTTCGGTTTCAGAATTCAGATTCATACAAGAATTACGTACATTTATTACCAAACGGTTATCCAAGAAATTTATCTTACTTAAGAAAAAATCATTCCTAGCATAAGGCGAGCGGAAATTTATTACTCAAGCAGAATTTTGAGAGGGTAATTTTTACGAATACGATCAGTGTCAGCAGCTTGTTTGCAAGCACAGTTAGTTTAAACCTACTATGACAAATGACATATGCTCGAAAAATTAGCTTCGAAAACTATTTATCTCAATGATTTAATTCATCAAAATGTATCTAAATATGTAGCTATTTATTGTTCCGTATTGTCGTTCAGTTAATAAGAGAAATGAATTGGTATCAAAGAAGTAAAAAGTTTAAATACCATTGAAAACTGATTTTGTAGGTTTACCTTTAGTTTGACGTAACCTCAAAGGCGGTTACATGAAGTCGCAGCTTTCAATTATTGCTTTACTAACCCAAACACGCGCCTTTCTTTCCATTGCAACGGCATTGCCTGAATAATAAAACAATCCTGTGCATGCACTTAAAATTGTACTATAATATTTGTTTTTTAGGTTCGGCACATGTGTTCCTCACGGATGGCAGTTTATTGCCTTTTCCATGGCATGCAGAATTGTGACTGCTATAGGAGGATTTAGTTGTTACACGACTATTCTCTCCATCGCTGCTCAAGAGTTTCCTTCAAATTATGGGTTTGTTGTGGTAAGTTATACATGACTTTTGTATGTACTAAGAATGGGAATAACAATATAAATACGAATATGAATACTGAAATATGAGAAGAGACTGAGTTCTAAGAAGAATAATAATAAGAGTTAGCTTAAGGTAAGAAGAACAACAACAAGAAGAACAAGAACAAGAACGAGAACGAGAAGAATAAGAACAAGAAGAACAAGAACAAGAACAAGAAGAATAGAATAAGAACAAGAATAAGAACAAGGGTAAGAATCAGAATAAGGATGAGAATCAAAACTTTTATGTCTTTATCAGATGAATGAGAGTTCTTAAGATCTGTATCAAGTTAGTTCCATATTTTTTCTACGATAACTTTTATCCTGATGATACTCTTATCAGTTCATCCGGCTTTTGATAATTCATAGGATTGTGTCTATACAATGCATATGGAGAGTTTTTGGATTTACTTACTTTGGTAATTGTAATACACTCGCAGATAACAATTTTACATCACATGTTTTTTCATTTACCAAATCGCAATTCTTACAGTTATATCTCTTGTTTTCTTTCGTACCAGCTACTGTATTTTAAAATTTGATACAGTACAAAGTACATGTACAAATCAATGTATACACAAATGTACCACATACGGTACATGTATTATTTATATTGTCTAAAATCAGTAAAGATATTTTAAGAACATGTTTAAGAACATTTGAGGCTGAAATCCCGAAAATACTTAAGAACGTTCAGCCTCAAACGAAAAATTCGACGTTCTTATAAAAAAAGGAGTGTAAAGTAATGTGATAGCTGAATATTAAGTATACAATTCAATCAATAAATACACAATTCCAAACAGTCTTGACTTTAATATTCGTACACAGCAACAGAGAAAAACACTGTTTATTTTTTCCTAGTTTTGTTACTATATTAATTACCTTAAATAATCACTTAAGCACCGCTGCGCTTATTTTATTTTACTAGTTAAAGATGCAGCATTTATTCGACATCGACGTTTATTTTGAAAGTGGGTAAAACACAACATAAGATGACCGGTTTTATTCATAAATGTAGTCTAATCTAATTTCAATCAATGTCAATGTTCTCATCAGTTTCTTCGTCACTGTTAATTATCAAAAATGCGAAGCTTTCCGAAAGGTAGCAATGCGCTTGCTGCGATCATTATGCATCAATCAATGAAATCCCCTCCCCTTCGGGTCAAGGTAGGGGAATTGACATAGACTGAAGTCAAGCGTGAACAAAACCCCCACCCCTTCGGGCCAGGTTTTTGGTCAAATAGCAATCTTTTTCCCAGAGCCCGCATTTCTTGTGGCCAGCGCCAAGAAACGGAGGCCTTCAACAGCTTGTTGTACGTGGGGATGGTAGTTATTTTTACCGAACAGTCCCTCTTTGGATCGAAGTGTTATTAGCTAACAAGCAACTTCGTATGTTTATATAAACAAGCACTGAATGTTTTACCTTTAACTCCATTGAAAGATAAATTTTAGAAATTTTTACAAGCAAAGCAATCGAGAAACTACTGGCACTTCCGCTCTCTTCCCTTCTTGAATTTCTTGTTTATTTGCTCCCTGGAGATCCCACAATTACTTGCGCTATCCGTGGAAGACTGATCACCGGCAACTCATTCATTGGGTTTGATTCCTCGCCTCAGACCCTCTACAAAACTGTTGCAGCGCTCTCACCAATTGAACTACATATGAAGCCACAGCTGTTGAAATCAAGTCAATGTTAGGGGGTCCAAGTTGTATTCTGTGCAGTAGTAGTAATAGGTTGGACACTTTTGAATCCTGAAAGTTTTTTTAGACTTCTTTTTCGCCAATTCTTAAAACAGCTTCGCTAGTAGTATTACATAACTCTTGCAGGCTTTGCTCCCAACTATTGTTGGTAAAAACATCTTCCCAGTGAGAAGCGAGAGGGGAGTCACTTGTAAAAATTTCTCTTTCTCCCAACAGTTGTGCGTTCAAATTCTCGTAGATGAAAGCGCGTTCCCGGTGAGGTAGTTTCAGGAGGGTTACTTAAAATCGACTTTCTCCCAACATTAGTGCCTTCGAAAGCCCGTATGTGAGAGCGCTTTCTTGGTTAGGAGGGGGGGGGGGGGAGAAAAGAGTTTCCTTCAGAGAAAGAACCACGGCATATGAGAACTCTTCAACTTTTTACTCAGTTTGAGAATGAACTTCAAGGAGGAACGAAGTAACTTTAACCATTCAAAATTTTCATAAAATGTAAGATAGAGGAAAGTCCGTAAAATTGTTCGTTAAGTTGACTCAAATCTCAACTGACTCCTACTGTCCTACACTCACAGGGACGGATCCAGAATTTTTTCATGGGGAGTGGCTGATAAAATCGGCCACCAAACTATACGTCAATATATTAAAAGTTGTCCGACGTTTGGCCCCGAATTTGACGAATTAGGGAGGACAATTGGAGTCTGTAACAAATTCTTGAAACGACACGAAATAAAGAAGTGGAAACTAATAGAAATACCTTACTAACCTAGTCGGACAAAAGTGTAAACACCGTCATTCGTCTAGGGTTGCAGCGCAACAAAATTTTCGCAAATCATGCTTTTATCGATTGTAACTGCATTTTCATGCATGGCGAAAACGGCCAAATCTGAAAGACGTTCGGTGGTCAGTTGTTAATCTGCAATAGGGTATTAATAAACGATTGATTGTGTTGTGAAACCAAGTATGGATCCTCTGAATATAAGAAAATAACCTTTCCGCCTCCATGCGCCCCATATAGGGAAGACGGCGAGAATTTTTGGAAGTTCCCTCACGTTTAGAAAGAAGATTCTGTCTGCGTGTTTCGTGTTTCATTTTTGGGACCCATGCACGTTTTTCCATTATTTTTTTCACGTACTATATTTTTTGACCAGTCTGTTTTCTAAAGGAGGGGGGGGGGGATCCGCCCCTGACTCATTAGGCTTAAATTATGATTAACTTCTATTAAAATAATACATATCAATCTATAACATATCTTTTATAATACCTTTCGTAGTAAAACGACATTTTTTGACTCCATTCGCAATCGGGTTTCTGAAACAAACAGATTTCAACAACATATTTTCTTCTCTCATGAATCAAATAACATTCATGTTCCGTTTTAATATCAGTTAGGCCCATTTTCTAAACAAGTACCTGACAATATGAATACCGTAGTTCCTTCAGCAAGGAGAATTTAGAAATTAGAAATTTGTTGGCTTTAATAGAACTTTTTTATTAGCACCGACAATTTACTTACGTACAAACCTAACTAAAATAAATTGCATAAGTTGTACGAAAACAGATAACATGAAAATTAAATTGTCATTAAACCATTATGAATAGGAGTTCGGAACATGCCAGGATCCTCCAACCGTAGAAAGCTATTTGGTCCGACACTAATGTTGAAGAAAAAACTTTAAAATCTTGAAAATTTTTCTAAAGGTTGTCCAGAACTACAGCTAGACACACAGTAAGTAAAAGTAAATTTTATTTCATATTTGTTCTAAAAGTCGACTGAGTTGACAGTGTCCCATATACCCCCATACATTTTCTTATAACTAGGCAGCTAGTAGTCTCTCTCGTAGCCGCTACCTTAATCTCGTACCTAGAGATCTGGGTACGAGATTACCGCTACCTGTGTCGCACGTAGCGCTTTCCTCCCCAGGGAACGGCTGCTGAACATTTCTTTCATATTGTTGCGAATGGCCAATCAAATTCACGTTGTTGTGTCTCAAGAAACAATGAAAATGTTTTAAATTTGACAAGTTGTCAGATTTCGCGGGGAAACTCTGTGCAAGACGAAATGGAGAGATATTTGGAGAAAATCGAGTTTGTTCTTGTCAAATGTTGACTAAATTTCTGGGAAACGAAACTAAGTGTTTTCTTTTTTCAAAAGAAGTCTTAAAGAAAGATAAGATTTATATTTTTGGCAAAACTTCTGTAGATTTACGAGACCTTATCGAGCTTGAAAAATAAGCGATTTTCCATATCCAGTGGGCAGATTTATAAAGACATCTTGTTTTTTTTTCTAAGATTCTTCGTATAGCTTCTTTCTGATGATGATTAAACTGTTTAATCTGAAATTTCTTAGCTGCTATCTCGAAACCTTCATCCAACGCCGCCATCCTGTTTACGATTTGCCGCGAACGGTTTCTGGATTTCGGATGCTGATGCTAATCAACATGAAAGGAATGTTCTGCTCGGGTTAGCAGTCGTTCCCTGGGGAGGAAAGAAAGCAATGTGTGCGACACAGGTAGCGGCTGCGAGGGAGACTAGGTAGCTACTAGCTCTCCTAGATCCTACACAGGTAGTAAGCCTGGGTTACCTGTGGCTAATGTCACACACAGGCAGCCCCATTCTTGTCCTCAGAGCCCCAAGTAGGTCTCAGTCCTCTCTCAAAAAAAAATTTTGATTTCTATATTTATAAATAAACAATTCAAGTTCTTCGTGGTGGTATATTCACTTCAATTTGCGAGTTTTCGAAATTTTTGAGTGAAAACAATGAGACCAATGCATCAGAAATGGTTAATGAAACATGCATTAAGTTGCTTCAGTACTTTGCTACAACAAACGAAAGGTAAATATGTTCTATTTTTTTAACGTCACTGGAACTCGTTAACACTCTCGAAATATACAGTAGTAATGGCGTCTTGTTCAAGTTCCCCACAGTCGGGAAATTTGAGCGATTTTGTTAAAGAAGAACTGTCTTGTGCCGTTTGTCTTGGAGAGTACAGCGAACCGAAATCTCTTCCTAGCTGTGCACACTGTTTTTGCAAAGGTTGCCTTGAGCAGATGTTAAGAGTGCAATCGCGTCGAAACACAAGCATCCAAGAAATTTTGTGTCCAACATGCCGACAAATTTCCAAACTTCCCGATGGAGGAATAGATGCGTTACCCACATGTTCGTTAATTGTAAGGCTTCTTGAAGTTACACCGGGTAGAATGGAAAGAATGGAAGTTCAGCGAGCTCTAGAGCGAAGTAAACCGGTTATTGAACTACTGAAGCGAAAGCTTCGAGAGATAGAAGAGGCTATTCATGGCCTCAGGGAGAAACGTCAAATTGCTGAAAAGGAGATTCACGAAGTTTCAAATCATCTTGTTGAAATTATCCGAAAGCAGGAAGCAGAGTTTTGTTCTCAGGTTAGTGATTTTTACTCTATGCGGGGAAATGATTTGGAGCAACAGAGAAATAACGTCGAAATAATGCTATGTAAAGCGTCGAATTGCGTTCCGCTAGCGGAGGATGTGCTACTGAAAGGCGATGTCGCAGCATTGATGGAACTTAACAATGATTTGGTTCAGCAACTTGATGAGATATCAGATATGAAATTCGGGAACGAAGGTGATGCTTCAGACTTTGAAGAACAACTCGAATTTATTCAAATCAAGGAAAATTTAAATGATTTTGAAAACAAAAAATTTGGTTTCTTGAAGACTATCGTTATTAGGAACAAAGTACATGACCCTCCTGGGCATACTTTGGACTACAGCAAAGTTGGAATAGTTATTCAGAAGTTTGGTCACAAGGGGAGCAAAAAAGGCGAGTTCAAAGGCCCTGGTAATGTTGCAGCAAATTGTTTTGGTCAAATTGCTGTAGCCGATTATTTTAATAACCGAATTCAAGTGTTTGGCGAAGGTGGACAGATTCAGTATCAATTTGGAAAAAAAGGAAGTGCAGAAGGCCAGTTTAAGGGCCCTACAGGGATTGCATACACACCAGATCATAACATTGTTGTTTTAGACAGTGGTAACTACAGAGTACAAGTTTTCAACAGATCAGGAAAGTTCATTTCTGCATTTGGATCTCACGGTTCTGGTATAGGTGAGTTTGGCAAGGCAGAATCTCTTTCTGTGGACACTGATGGCAATTTGATTGTGGCAGACACTGAAAATAATCGTGTTCAAGTGTTTTTCCCTGATGGGCAGTTTGCATTTCAGTTTGGGGGGACTGGACCAGAAGGCTTTGACCAGCCCTTGGCTGTAGTCCAACATAAAGGAGAATATTTCATATCAGACAAAAATAATAACTGTATTAAGGTTTTCGATTCTCATGGCTCATATGTGCGGCAGTTTGGTCGAGAGGGTAATGGCAGTGGTGAATTTTATTGTCCAAGAAGTCTTGTGGTTGACAGCCATAGTGATAGTGTTCTTGTTTGTGACAGTGAAAATAACAATATACAGTTGTTCAGACTTGATGGTAGATTTCTTACAAAAATTGAAACAAAAAAAGCACCAGTTGGAATAACCTTGACATCAAGTCGTAATCTAGCCGTTTCATTTTATTATGCGAATTGCATTAGGATTTTATCATATGGTTAAACTGGTTTTAAAGATGTAAATTATGACAGCCATGGGAAGCTTCCATATTTTACAGTTGGCTTCCTGTGATCTATTTATTTGTTAGTCTAGCAAACTGAAGAAGGTTGCTAATTCCTTTTCCAAAGTTGTTGGCTCATTGGAGCTGGTGCTTATCTACAGTTTCTGTACTACTGTATTATGTGGATGATAGCCTTTTAACCAATGCAGGTTAGATCCCAACCAAAGATGGTGCCCATTTACTGACTTTGTACAAAGCCTGGAAATTTGAGTCAGCTTTGACAGAAAAAAGGTCACAGAAACATTCAAATCTCTTTTCAGCCTTGAAAAGCCATGAAAGCCATATATATCTTGTGGTTTAAAGGCAGAGATGTTACCATAACACTGACTGCAAAGCCATTAAAAAAGGTAGAGCATGTAATTGTAACAAGGTAATGCAAACCTAAAAGCCAATGATATAGTCTTTTAGAAAAAAATAATGCTAGCTAGCTAAATTTTTTTAACAAACTCATGGAGCTTGCACTTATCTTTGGTTTCTGTTGTCAGTATAAAGTGAAAACAAGAGTCTTTAAACAAGAAACCACGCTATAAAATAACCTGTGCCAGGTGATCTTCATCTTCAGTTGTCGCTCGATCACCAGGCATCATACATATTCATCTCACATCTGGCTTTTATTCAAATTCATTTTAATATCACAACCCAATTTTTCTGAATCTGCTCAAAATCTCAATCATTCAAACACAAATGAAACTATACAGTTATGCACTCCTTCTTGAAAACTTGTATAGTAAAATGAACAGAGTGGAATACTTTTGCCTTATTGAATATTTTGCTCCAAAACATTTTTTTCAACCAGTCAGCAAAACTCACATTACTCTTTGAATGTTTGCTCACCCATGGTAAAGATAATTTCACTGCCCTGAAGGTGTTTTTGGCTGAGAACACAGCAGGCAGGGAATTGATATTAGTGGATTGTAACATAATGAAGTGAAATTTCAAAATGTTTCAATCATAAGGGAAATATTATTAAGCATAATATACATAAATAAGAAATTATTGGAAATTTTTAGTTTCTAACAGTTAAAATATTTTTATTTTAGAAGTCTAAAAAGTTTTATCATTTTTATTGCTCACAGAGAAGGTTTTAAAATAATCATCTTGGTTCAAAATTTGAATTTTAATAGGTGTCAGTGTGGGCGGACTGATTTTATAGCAAGTTTCCTGTTTAACTCACCCTGGAGGGGCTTTCATTTTGTCGCGAATTAGCTCTTAGAAGAAGTTATTACCCATTCTACTGACCTCTTGATGATGATGGAAAGCTAAGTCAGCCTTCATCTGAAGAAAAAGGTCTCACACAATTGAATCTTGGCAAATTTGGTGAATGAACCAGCTGGAACGTTGTGGTTAAAAGTCAGGGATCTTACACCCTGCACCAACCTTGTGTGATTATAAAAAATGTAAACCTTTATTAAGTGAGACCTTTCAGTTTACTCAAAGAAACTTTTTAAAAACTTTTCTTACATTTATCACATAAAATCATTTTAATTACATAAAATATTTTTAAAAAAATACAGTATTTAGCTGATGACAGAAACTGAACTGGGATTTTTATTTAAACTTTTCACACCTATTTGCTGTCAGAACTTTTTAAAATATTTCATGAATTGAGAGCCACAGATTACTATATATAAATATCATAATTACACTATCTCTTTAGATATAATATTATTTGTTTGTTACTTTAACAGTTGAGATTTATTCACAATAATTATTGTAAAATTATATACCATTGTATAATAATAGAAATGAATTTAAATTAAAATAAATTATATAATTACACACAGTGGGCCCATTACTTCTGTCAGAATTCCTATCCTATGGTGTGACATAACACAATTTTCACCATAAGGTGGAATTAAGTTATACCTGTCAGTTATATATAGATGTATTAAGAAATATATAATTATATATTAGTCAAAAGGCCAACAGCAATGAGATCTAGAGAGACAAGAAGGATTCATGGTGTACACAATATCTAAGATAATTATAGTTCATTATTTAAACTAAGATGATCTTACCAGAGTGAAGCTGAAGAACAAGGCCACACCACCAGACACCTTTATCCAGTGATCAATTGCCTTTTTCAACTTATCATAACAAGTATCACAAGCTTTACAGTTGTTTTGGGGTTTTCCTTTGCAGCATTCCAACTGCAAACATAACAAAAAAGAGAGTAATGGCTTACATAATATATAAGACTTAGTATTCAAGATTGCACTAGAATGTACAACTATGAACTAAGGCAGGGCTTCTGGAATTTCATGATGAAAATTTGCAAAATAGTGCGGCATGCATTCTTAGACAATTGCACAGTATTAATGCACAGTAAGAGAGATCATTACAGAGCAAACTATGTAATTCTTCTTCAGTCATTATTTACCTCGTAACACTAATTATTTTTGGTAATTTTATGCTGTAACATTATCTAAAAAAGGAAAAATTATGAAACCACTACAATTGGTCGGTTGGAATGAGCCAAATTTGATTTTTAAAATTCTAAACCAGAATTCTGCACCCATTGCAGTGTACTTATAAATATTGATTAACAACTTAAATTATTAAGATGGCATTTGTATTGTGGTATAAACAAGGGTGTTGTGCATTTTTGTTGTGGCTGTACACAGGCAATTTAAAAAAATCGTGAATAAGGATTTGAACCAATGACCTCTGCCATATAAGTGCGAGACTCTAGCTAACTAAGCTATGAAGCCATTACTAGGAGAGTAGGTGATTTTAAGTGGGTCCATCAATGCCACTCTGAGGTGTACAACATTATTGACACCGAGTTTAAACAATGACATTTCGATAAAATTATGTTACAACTCAAGGGTCATATTACTGTAATTTTATTCACGTGCTGTCCTTACAGGGAAATCAAAAGAGATGGAACAAGAAATGCCTGAAGAGACATAAAGAGAACTTTACACTTAAGAAACATAGCAAATGGCAGCAAACAAGATGGGGTTAGCATAAATCAAATATTTCTGCAAAATTCTCCAATAGAGAGTGAGAAATACTATTTAGTGTATCGAGGGATAAATGACTGTTCTCAGTCAGATAACACTTACCTTAAGACAAGATGGATGAGACATTTTCCCAGTTGAATTTATAAACTGAGAAGACATTCCACAGCAATCTTTGGTTTGCTGGATTTTTGCCTTAGTACCATTATTCAATTTTCCCCAGCCAGCCTCAAGCAGTTGTTTTTGCTGATCTGATGTGATTGCAAGGGCAGCAATGGACACAGACATTTGAATTAAAAACAAAAGCAACATGATGATCATGTACTAGCCATAGTTAAGGTGAACTTGATTCAGCTTGTGGTTATTCAACTATCAGTAGGTGGAATGAACACTAAATTTGGGATAAAAACCATGAGTTTTTTTTTTTAATTCTTATGTCAAAACTACAGTATACGACATTCGAGGTTCTAACTTGGGCAGTTTTTACACACTGACTTGAACTTTGGCAGTTTTATTTTTAATTTAAATTCAAAAACATGCCTGCAGTTCAAATTCAATTCCAGTTTTGATCAGGGTTTATCCCTGTAAATGGGGGTGGCTGGATTTAACTGGGGTGGCCGGATTTACCCCACTCTGGTAACAATCACTCCAACTCCCACTCTCCATCTCGCTTGATTCAATGCATCCACCTTCTTCAAACCAACATTCCTGCTCTCCTTTTCCACTTGCATTTTCCATGTCTTCCTCACTTCCTCTTTCTCTTCATTTCAAACTCCAATGCTTTTCTTAAAACATGCCCATCACCCCTCCTCAACACATGCCCATACCATCTCACTCTATTCGCTTTTGCCATCTGAAACACTGTTTCCTTCAATCTTAATATCTCCATTAGGTCCCCTGTCCTCTTTTTCTCCATCACATTGCTCTCACTATGGCTCTCTCAGTCCTTCTCAAAATTTCCATCTCATTTTCATTTTCATTTTCCCTCAAACATTTTCATTTTCCCTCAAACACCAATGCCTGTATTTTTTGGAATTTTAAAAACTTTTCAAGTTATCACAATAAAACACCAATGCATTCATTTACAAAAATGCTATTTTGGGGATTTGGCTGCAAAACACAAACCAAGTGGCCTTTTAAAAAACGCTGACATGGTTTTGAACTACAAATAGTATAAAATTTGAAAAATAATAATTGGTGCCAACAACCACAGTATGTCTGACTTTGAACTCCACAAAGAGAACACAAGGTCAGAAAAATAGGCTTTTGTTCACATTATCTATCAAACAATGATTGAGAATTTAATAAGCTTTTCATTGATATATAGGTTTATAGGAGTACATCACAAAATAACAGAGATATGCTCCATTAACCGAAAACACTGCTTTAACTGAACAGTAACCTTAATAAAACCAAAATTTACAATAACTAATAATTTAGTATTTAAGTTATTTTTAACCCAAAAATTTTGGTCAAGTACCTTCAAGTAACTGACTTTTAATTAAGATATTTATCCAAGGTTGTGATGAATTTAATTACTAGAATAAAAAGGTTTTTGTTCTTTGCAACGCACTGCTCTTTTCATTTAATGCCAATGGTTCAAAAATTTCCTGCATGTATGTACCACTTAGTCTCTGATATATTTAAAGGATATCTCCAACCAAAAGGAAAAATATAGCCTTTTAGATATGGCAAACAAAAGTCCATTTTATTAGTTGCCAAATTTCAGAAGTTCTTAGGGGTTTCAACCCATAACCCATTTCTGATTAACTCATTTGTTACAGCTGCACTTGCCGCACTCTTCCATATAAAACCTAGATAGACTGATCACAAGTTTGGGCCTGTGAATATCTAGCATAGATACCATATTTGTTTTGAAAAGATACAAAGAAAAGTATAACTTGGCTGTGTTTTACTGCTCCAACCATACCACATAGCGCCAGAAGTAACAGGAATACTCCACATGTTATTACTCCACCAAGAATCGGCAAGCTTGTTACAACTGAAGTTACTTTGGCATAAACTGCAACTCCTATGAGAACTATAGCCAGGAACTAAAACATGCATGTATTGATTAGCCAAAACTTTAATTTTCTACAGCTCTCAGGGCCCCTAGCCAGGTATCTTTGGTTAATAAACATTTTACATTGCCATACCACTATAACATTATCTACAAAAATTTTGCAGCTATATAACAAAGATTGAACAAGTGCCAACTACAAAAGATGCTCCAAACGGAAAAATCAATGAAAAGTGAAACAGAAAAGCTAACTCTCTAACTGCTAACTCGTACATGCACTTACTAAGTACTCCAAACATGAGGCAGAAAGACAACACCAATAAAAAAACCGCATCAAGGAAATAAGTTAAACACACGTGTACAAAAAATAATTAATACGAAGGACAAATGCATTCATTCTTGCTAACTAATCCAAATATATACAAAAAAATAAAACAAATAAAGTATCGGAGCTGAATGGCGATGTTATGCTATATATTTACGAAATCATACTGTCCTAAAACGAGAAATCCTGCAAAATCTTTTAAATCTAATTTTGGTTCTTTTTTCGTTTACACAACACCGATATGGCTGCTCACTATCGCATCGAATAAAAAATATCTCTCCAGAGGTTTCCTCCCAGAAGCCCTCTGGAGAATATTGTCGCCGCTGAAGTAAATCCTTTATTAGAAAAGATTACGGAGATCATTGATTTGAGCTAATCAATTTCCTGAGTAATTTTGAGGATTCACTGCAGGTCAAATCAAAGAAAATTAGCATAAAAGCAGCGAAAAAACAGAATAGATAAAATTGCTACTTACGATATACAACGCGTTCAAAGCAACCAGAACATTTTTAGAGCAATGGTAGGCACAAGACTGTGCTCTGGAATATTTCGGAGCGTACATTAAGATTGTTTTAAGTTTCTTTCAACACTCCAATTAGTGGAATCAGTTTTCACTAGAATCATTTGTCTGATCCGAATCATTCCGTTACGTCACGTTGGGGACAATATGATGGATCTCTTTCTCTACACGCGCATCGGACCTTCAAAGAAACGTGCCTATTTAAAATGGTCGTTTGAATGCTGAATCTATTAAGGGACGGACCATTAGAAAAAGATGGAGAGGGGGTGACAATTCCCAAAAAAAAATTCCAGCAAGAATTAATTGTGAGAAAAAAAATTCCTGCAAGCGATGTGGGTTGAAAAAAAAATTCATGCAAGGGCAGTGTGTGAATCAGAACAATAGAATGTATATCCAAGTCACATCACATCAAGTACAGTGTATGATGTAAATTATATGTCTTTCCCATCCCCAAATAGCACTTTAACAGAAAATGTAAGACCAAATATTTTTATAGTTATAAATAAACTCTTTTGTTCTTCACTGCAAAACATAACACAATACTTTCAAACAAGTATTAATTACCCAGGCACCCCGTAGGGGCCTGGGTTTTAAATTCGGGGTTCTTATTTTCTTCATCCACAGCAGTCACGTGGTCAAAAGCTGTCACATGATCGACTGCTTCGCCTGGTCGATCACAGAGAGTGCTTCGCTTCGTTCTTTCTATTGTTGAAATGGATAAGTTATTGGTTTCTAATACGCTCAAATCGCTTGCAGGCATTTATATAATGAAGTTCACAGAGATTTTTTCCGAATCATATTCATTTACTCTCTCTCTCTCTCTCTCTGCTTAGCCTAAAAGTGCCTGGGTTAACGCAGTTATGCGTCTAGTTAATTAAATTTTCCCTTACTTCTTTGTTAAAGCAGCCTCTGTTTTTTTTTCAAAACAGCAAACATTACATGTCCCCACAGGGATATGAAGTTTCTATTAGAGAATATTACATGGCTTTACTGGAATACGAGTTTTATCTTTGAGTACTAAAATTACACTTGCTGAGTGACGCCGACAAGATTCGTTGGGTGCTTGGTGTATGAGCACTTTTCACAATGTTTTTGTAAAAATCGATTTTACTAGAAATAATTTTAAAAATTAAAATCAAGTAAATTTAAGGTTTTGTTGTACAAGAATAAGTAGAACGTTAACATTTCTTAATTTAAAAGTTGTCTTCACTATTTTATTTAGCCATGCTTGATTTCTCATATCTTTCTACGTTTTTCTCATTAGGAGCAATTGTAAAGGGTTTGGCTTGTAAGCGTTAAGTATTTGCATATGTAGTTTGTATAAAATTATGTTTTGTGTTTTTAGGTTGCACCAATTGTGTTGGAGAAATTCTGAACAGGAAAGCCTCAGCTGGAGCAAAGCAGATGATTTAAAACTCATTGAAAGGTTAACTTGCCATCAGCACCTTTTTTGTCTTGACCTCTCAAATTATTCTTGATATATTACTTAAAGTATGCCTTGAAATTCAAGTGATTTTGGCCATCTTGGTTTATGATCTGGTGAAATTTTGGAAATGATGTTCTGTAAAAACGCAATTATAATTATTTTCGATAATTAATTTGTCATTCCATTTCGAAATATTTGGGTTCCCTGTGCTGTCACCTCTGTGCCACATACCAGGTTTGCTTGAGGAATTTGTGGACCGGCCGAATTTCTCAAATTGCCTCGCTTTCATGATGACAACTGGGAGGATCTTGAAACAAAAATGTCTGTTGCATATTCCACATGGTTTGAAGGAGTTTGAATTTTAGAGTTTTTGAGATTGACTTTTGGACATTTTGGAGTGTTTAGCTTATTCATGCACGCGCATTCACAAGCAATGAATGAGTATCGTGGGGGTGAAATGTCGACGGAAGTGGTTGTAGACGGAAATTGTGGACCGTAAACAGAAGTGAAAGTGTCCTGCGAGCGTGGCTCCATGGTAGAACTTTTGACTTTCGTGTGCATGGACCTAGTTCAAGGCCCGTATTGACCTTTTTTATTTTAATTTTCTTTTCCTTTCTTCTTTTTTGAACTTAAAATTGCCTATAATGCCTTTTTCTTACTTTGTTATACAATTTAATATTAAAACATTTGGAAAGAATTTATGATTTAATCATTAGACTGTTTACATGAATGAGCTAGCTCTAAGAGCCCTTTGATTGAGCTTGAGTTTAGATTTTGGAGTTTTTGAGATGGTAAGTATCGCAGTTTGTAAATTTATAATGTTTCTTTTAGCAAAAAGAGTTTACCACAGCTTTGAAAGTTTTTGTCAGGTCGGTGCAATGGAAGGTCTTGTAGTTTTGTGCAAAATATAAGTCACTGTAATAATAATAATAATAA
>JANCMA020674477.1:0-18259 GCA_024336925.2 Zoanthus solanderi
CCTTCGAAATTAAAACGAATATTTATATTACCCGAAACGACAAGTTTTACATTGTGACTTTTGTGTTTTGTGCACACATATTTGAGAGCCTCCGCAGTCTTTACATTCAGCCATCTGTCGGTTGTGTTCACATATTTGAGAGCCTCCGCAGTCTTTACAAAAAAATTTCTGTCTTCCATGAATACATATTCCCTTACCACCACAGTCACGACATAAATATTTCACTCGATTATGCATGCATATACTTGCTCCATGACAATCTTTGCATCTACATTTCAATTTATTATGAGGACATTTAGCAACACCATCAAGTTTCTTAGGTTCAATATTTAATGCTTTATACAAATCTGTTTTGTTCATTTTGTAATATCCTTTTATTCCTTGGGTTTTAGCCTGGGCTTTTAATTCTTTGAGATAGGGATTTAGCATTATATACTTTTTTTATAAATTTTACATTTAAATCATTTTTAGATCATTTTTTCAATTACAACATATATTAATATAACATTTTTTAAAAAAAATGATTTATTTTTTACTTGCGATCCATCCACTTAAGACTCTTAATGAATAGTATTGAAACCAATACGAAAAGAAACTGCAATGAAAGCTTGAACAAGATTGAATTCAGATTGAATCTTAGACACACTCAAAATACGAGTGAAATTGAAGAGGCGATGCTTAAATTTTTTGATGAAATCAAAGCAGAAGTCTACGAAAAAGCAAAAGCAACTCAAAAAAAATATTTTAAAATAAGTGATGACTGTATTATGGTAGATCCTGATTATCTAGATACTTACCATGAATTAGATGATACAATGAATTATTTTTATTGCTTAAGAAAAAATGAAAAATGGTATAGGGATAATAAAGAATTATACGATAAACTTGTAGAATATCGTCAAGAAAACGATCCTAGTCACGGATGGTCAGTTTCTGATTGTACTGATGCATTTCATGGAAATGCTAGTGTTAAAAATTTTGATGAATCCTATGATAGATTTACCAATACCGTTTTTAAAGATCTCAAACATTATTATCATTACTATGGTTTTATTCCCCGTGATCTTACATTAAAATTTATTTTTACAAATTCTTGTAATTGTGATAGTATTTTTACATATGGTAATTGTAATTGTGATGATTTCGCGTAGCTCTCTCCAATGGGGTTAGAGGGGAAATGTGTTCACCTCATGAAAACACGATATGCGTCTGGGGGTCTTGATGCCTATATGAAACACATTTGAATTATGATGTGATGACAGAGGGGAACACATTTCCCCTTTGACCCCTTTGTCTCCCTCTTTTTTTTTATTTTCCATGTTAGGCGGGATTTAAAAACAACAGTATTTCACGTTAAATAAATAAGTGGGCCTGGGGGGACCTGGAGGCGGCCGGGCTTAACAAAGGCGAATCTCGGGCTCATAAGAGCCCTCCTCCGCACCTTTTTGACCCGGGCCTCAGGTCCCCAGGCTCATAACGTATTTGTGATTTAATAACTTTTTTTTTTGGCTACGATTTTCCATGCAAAGTGCGATTTAAAAATATTTTGATGCAAATTAAAAAAATGATGGGAATTCACGTGTTTGAGTTAGAAAATAAAAAAAATGTAGGCATTTCACGGTAAATAAAAAAATGTGGGTGTTTTTCCCTATTTTGAGCCAGAACCCGCCTTTTATAACTACTTCCGCCCACTTTTACCTTAGAGCACGCAAAACAACTACTTAGAGTATCCAGTGTTGAGTAGAATAATAAAAACCAGAGGAAGAACACATATATTTGATTTCGGCCTTTCTACTGCAAAATAGTAATTATACAAAATCCTTTGTTTAGAAGAGAAGGTTGAAAAACACTTAAGTATTGGTAAACTTCCATTCCGAATGGAATGGCATGATAGTTTTAGCTACCTCAACCATCAGAATGGATGGTAGTCTGTTCTGTTTACTAGGGCAGGACTTCCAAAAAATAGAATCAGCGTGGGAACTTCTGAGTTTCCCACACTGATACTAAATTGAGTTTTAGGTGCCTTTGACCTTAGTTATGCATTGTTACAACGCATGCAATTTCGTTCTTTCACTTTTAAATAACTTTTCAGAATCAATTTCGGATAAATCTTATGTCATGAACTTAGAGAAACACCTTGTCTAAAAACTTAAGAAAAAGAAATTTGACGTTAAAATTTTTTTGGCTATAAAAGTTTAAAGAAATGTGTTTTCCAATAAAACCCACAAACAGACATTTTACTTAGCCACGTTTCCCAAAACCCTGATTTCATAAACACTTGTAAAAAGGGATACAAATAACACCCTTATCTAAGTACACACCCTGTGTTGCACTGTTCTCTAATGCACTTTTAGACACTGAAGTAAATAGATTTAGATTTAGCTTCCACAATATGTATAGAGCTGTTCGATATTTTTCATAGTTTTCCCATAAAAACGAATATGAAAATTATATGAAAAGAATCCTAGAAACATACGCTTTTTGTAGATATGAAAATTTTAGCTTTTCTTATGTACAGTATATCAAAAATTAGCTGCTGCATGAAAGCACTATGTCAAAAGTATCTGTGTATACGTCTCAAAATTATGTAGATCATATCTCTAGGAAAAGAGTATAAAAAGAACTTGTAAACTTGTCTGCCTTGGATAGTCGCATGCAATGTATTCAGTTATTAAAGATCCTTGGTACAACTCAGTGAAACTGTTTAATAAGTTGCTTTATCTCAGCCACGCCTTGAGCCGTTGACGAGAACAATCAATTAAGTTCCCCAACACTTCTCTGCAAAGGAGCCAGTGCTCGAATTATTAGAGATCTTTAGATTATAACAGTTTTCACACTAAACATGTTTCGGCGAGTCTCTTGCCATCGTTAGTAGTGAACTGCAAAGCTACAAGAAGTAAATTATATACTGACGATGGCAAGAGAATTGCCGAAACATGTTTAGCTAGTGTGAAAACTGTTATGATTTTTTTGAGATGTGTTGTTAGTTTGGTATTATCTAGATCTTTAGATCCAAGTAATCGCACGAGATTTGAAGCACTAGTCGTCCTCTCGACAACGAGTTTGTTAGTTTGCCTTGAAATCTCTTACTCCTAGTCGGATCAATCTTATAGAGTTTTCAAGATAACATCTAGCTCCCATGCATAAGGGTTGTTCATTTACATGTTGTCCTTCAACGTCGCTGGACCCAGACTCTGGAATGAGCTACCCAAAGATGTTAAGAGACTCTAAAAACATTGAACATTTTTAAAAAATCACTTTAAACATATCTTTTTCACATTTTTATTCTTAATAGCTCTTTGTTAGGTAACATTTCAAGTTTTTATAGGAAACATTGTAATTTCACAATTATGAGAAAAGTTTACTCTCTGACAAATGTTTTTTTAAAACCGTTTAAATACTAAATTTTACTTTTATTTTTTGTTTGTGTAACTTGTAAAGCTCCGTGAACTCTTAGGATATGAGCACTAATTATATAAGACGTTATTATTATTATTATATATTATTATTGTTTATGGAGTTGGGCTTAAAGCAGTGCAAGAGATAGTCTTAACGTTTTAGAATGAAAGACAACACTTTTTTTTATGACTTTAGGCTTATCATGATCAAATGCTGATAAGGTCAAAGAAATAAAGGAAAACAGCTGCCCGGCTGTCAATTGTAAAGTTAATAGATGCGCTTGCGTAGTACTGAAGATTCTATTCAAGCCTTGTCATTTCTATTTTCCTTACATTGGTTTTTCAAATATTTAATGATCAGTCGTGATCTCGTAAGCGGCAAAGGAGCTGTTTGCTATTCGATTTTTATTCGTTTATTTACTTATTTACCTATTTCTTGCACTCCGTCAAACAAGACGATTTTTTTTTCGTTTTTCCAATGTTTCTTGTTAATGTTTTCTAAAAGGGAGCTACTTAAATTTCTTTTGTTTTACAACCGGTTTTGTTGCAATCGGTCTTAGTCTTATCAATAAATGTGCAAATAGGTACATTTTATGCAAATACAGTTTATCGAGTCCATTAATCGATTTTTAAAAAATCGTGAACGCAAGAGTCTAGCCAACAAGTGCTGACACTGACGTTCAGTTCAAGATGTATTCAGTTCTTCCAATGGAGCGTAATTTACATCAAAATTAAATTACAACATTATGAAGTTAAGATCAAAACATTAATGCACGAATCAGCATTATGAATTTGAATTTCCGAATTTGAAGCTCTTCATAATGATGAACTCAACAAAAAAAAATTGGTTGATCAAACAGAATAGCAGTGGTATACTAATAATAATGGAGAAGTGATTGCATATATATCATATTACTTTATAATGTTTGATCTGTAACTCAATCTGGCCTTCATAATGTTGTATGTAATTTTCTACACACTTCGTAATGTTGATTGGTGCACTAATGTTCCATCGGCGGCGGAACTGGGGGGGAGGGCCGGGGGGGCAGGCCCCCTCAATAATAATCTGGCTAAAAACAGCAACTTTTTTTAAAATAAAAATTGTATGTACTCAATGATAGATAAATAACTCAGAGTTCATCGAAACTGATAATTCACTATTTGTTCATCTTTTGGGGTGGCCTGATGTATTATAGCTGTTTGGAACCTGGATCGAGCTCATTTTTTGCGCATGCCCAAAGTCTCCTTCGTGTGCGTGTGGTGCTTTCTCCTCAGTCCTCAGTGGTTCACCATTTTTGTCACGGTTTTTGAATCATGTAGTTACAATTGCAAAATGCAGTGCTAAATCAAATCCTTTTTGAAATAGTAAGTACTGTACGTTTGATTTTTACAGTGCTTTGACAGTTGTTGAAACGTAACAAATATTGTTAAGTTTTGAAAGATATGCTAAATTTATTTATCTTCGTTGCACACCTAACACGGTACAGTGAGGCTCCCAAAAATCCCATTTATGCAGCTGTCTTGTCGCCCGGCCCGGAAACAGTGTTTTGTAAACAAAGTAGGAGCACTAATATGAAATAAATGGCCTTATAAAAAGTACTAACTGGTATTGATTAAACGTAAAACATAAATATATACAACTACCTTTCCAGAGTTAGTTTGCGACTTATACAAGGAAGGAAAGAGAGAGGGTTGGGATAATAACGAACTTTTACATTTTCCATTGTGCCCCTCCCCCCCAATAATTTTTTGCTTCCGCCGCCCATACACACAGAAGAGATCAAAATTATTTCATGGAACCTTGATAACAGCAGAACAACGTTAGGATGATGCATCAGTTTTATTCTGTAAAACTTGCAAGCACAGAGGAGCAGTCCATTCTGTTAAGTAGTATTATCGTGTACGTCGAAAAGTTTGCGTGTCGAGTCGGAGAAGAGTTTTTTGGTTTTTCAACGATAGTTGATTTTAACAATTGATTAAAATACGGTTTATAAAATCACTTATCTTTGCGAGTGTCGTGAAGTACAGCCACTAGCATTTGCAAGAGTCATCAAGTTGCTAATGATTGTTTTACGGCGCACAGACGCAATCTCACGTTTAGGTACAGAATATGTTGCAAGAGGTCAATGTAGATAAATGGTTTGGAAATAAGGACAGTAGCTATCTGGCTGTGGGCGTCAAATTTCATTTAACACAATGGATGGGAAGAGCCCACAAAATATTTCAGGAGAAGAGAGTATGACAATTTACAGCTGATGAATCGGAAGATGACAAAGTCAAGCCAAAGCATCATGAATGCAGATTACAAGTTTCTGCAACATTTTTATACCCGCAAAAGAAGAAGATATGTGTCCAATACCTGTGCCTACTCCTTAACCACAAGATACAGAGTTGAAGATGGTCCTCACACACACAAGGAGATTTGCCACGGTATGATGGTATGAAAATTATGTGTTCCACTGGGCTGGGTTGTTCAAAAGCTGGTTAACTTTAATTCTAGGTTAAACAAAAATTCAAGAAGCGATTTTATATTTAAGAAAAGGTTAACAATTCTTTAAGAATACTGTTTGGATTTCAAACGAAAAAAAAAACTTGTCAATCTTGCAGTGAGGTGCCTGTAAAAATTGACACAGTGAAGGACCGAGGTCTGAGAGGGAAGTTCCCGAACCTCTGGAACCCCACCATCCCTCCACGACCTGGCCATGCCCCTCAATCCCAAAATTACAGCACAAGTTTTTCCCTGTAAGGTTGGAAACAAAAAAATCAACTGAGCCCTGATCTTAAAAAACTTGTAAGAGACTTTTATTACTCAAGTTTAATTGGCTTTAGGAGACTTTACTATCAACCCTTTATCTTGGTTTCTTATGAAAAAGAGTGAAGTCCTATGGTTCTGAAATATAAGATTAAATGGAAAACGTTTCACAGCCAGAACTGCCTTGCTTTTCTGTGACCAGAATTTTGTCAACCTAAAGATGAATTATTCATAATTTATCACATCTTTTAGCTATGTTTGGTTTGGTTCTAATTAATATCTTTTTATTGTTTTTTAAAATCTAGTTAACTGACTTAAGCATTAGCCTTTTGAATGCCTCAATATCTAATTTATCAATAAGAACAACATTTTTTGGCTGGCCAAGAATACCTCTCCAGTCTACAACCAATTGGCCTCGAGTATGTACACCTTGTAGTTCTACTGCTGCATGAACAGTTTGGGTATTCAAAACTATTTCTGGCTCAACAATCACAGAAACAACAAAAGGATCACAAGTAATAAATGGACCACCATCTTCGAAATCCTTCACAGCACCGCTAATTTTTTTCATAAATCTTGACTTAAGAGAATTTTTTCCAACATATTCATAGAAAAAGTCCCATTCCATGCTGTGATCCTCACATAATTCCCATGTTATCAAGGACACATGGCAGCTCATTTCTTTAAGAACAATATAAGCGGCTTCTGGATCTGCAGCAAAATTGAACTCAGCTGAAACAGTGTGGTTTCCTTTGCCATGTTTGGTCCCACCCATAGCATAAAGACTTTTGATATTCTTTCCAAATGATGGATCCATACGACAAGCAAGGGCAATGTTGGTAAGTGGCCCTAAGGCAGCTATATTTATCTGGCCAGCATTCTCTCTTACCAAATTTATGAGCCCCGAAACAGCATGATTTGACTTGATGAGGGACATGTCAGGGTCACTGATGTCATCAGCATCACCGAGACCATCCTTACCATGGTAGCCCGAGTCATCAACTGGCAGCCCTGCATTTGAAAATAATATTATTACTAATCAATTTGCTTCTCTCTCTTCTAATGCATTCAAAACAGCTGGCATTTCTGATCCAATAATCAGTTAGATTGAATTTATCTCATTCACATCCCTCATTTCTTCCGCATTTTTTAAAATTGCTTTTTATTCCTGTTACAGTGGACCATGTCAACTGGTCCCACAAATTCTATAAAACTATACTACGTAAGTAAATAACAGAATAATAAATAATTTCCTGATGTAGATAAGGGAAAACAGCAGCATTTTAAAAGATACTTTAGTCAAAAACTGTTTCAGAATAATAAGTAACAATCATTTTTACAGAGGGTAGCAAGGTGTTAGAATGGTTGTAGAGGGGCAAAATGGTGTTAACAAAAGGTATTGTATTGTAGCCAATTACATACTAGGGTAAAACTGGTGTAAGCAAAAGGCATTGAATTGCAGCCAATCACCAATGCAACAGCCATTAAGCAGTTCCATCAGGAATCCTGCAAACATTTCACAGCTTTTGAACATTTCTTACAAATTTTACAAATGGGTTAATTAAGGTTAATTCAGTACCCATCATTCTACCTGAGGTCACCTTAGGATGCCTTTGATTGATATTACACTCAGACAATCCCCAATCACCTATTTCTAAATAAATTTTAAGATATTATTAGGGTGCCATTAAAGACCTCTTTCTTTCTGAATTTGGTTTGAAATCAGGTTGATTTCAAACAGCCCTATGGGGTACCATCCAAAAGCCTGCATGTAGACAACATTTCAATCAGTTTAATAAAGCTAACGTACAGCATCAAATACTTTTCACACTTGCAGGTTGTTTTTGAAAGCCATAAAAGGTACTGCAATGTAAGCAAAATTTCATTTCTGGCACCTTCAGCAGTACTAAATCCCTGAATGTTTATCCTCAGGATTCCTGCAGGTTCCAACTCAGGAAATTTAAGACCTTTTTAAGACTTTTAAGACCCAAACTTTCAAAATAATTTAAAACTTATGGAAATAAAAATGTTGCTCACACGATCAAGTGAAAGATTTGAATGCTACAGCCAAACAAGATTGCTGTGACCACTCGTGCACTTTTCCGTGCGTTTTTCATTGCTTCTTTGAGGCATTCAATGTGCGTGATAAGCAACATAGCCAGAAAAAACTTTAAATTTTAACCAGTGAAAGAATCACTTTTGACTCAAAATCAAATTTAAGACATTTTAGGACCTAAACAAAGACTTTTCCATTTCTAAGACATTTTCAAGACCTTAAAAACTCAAAATCAAAAATAAGACTTTTTAAGAACTTGATGGTGCCCTGATCCTTAACAGGTATGACAAGCATCCCCGCCCCAAAAAGTTGGAGACCCCCCTAGGAGCATGAAAAAGCAGCTTTATGCTGTAACCCTACTGTCGTGTTCAAATTCTTTAACCATGTGTTTCACTTACTTGCTGAAACACTTCAAAAATTTTGAGTTGGACTTCATTGATATGTGAGGTGCAGTCTGAACTAAAAATTAGCACATGTCATTTTACACTTTTGCTCGATTCATGAAAAATTAATTAGTTTGCATTTGCACTGAATTGCTTTTTTAGGCAACCTAGAGCACTTGCGCTATCTCATGCCCCTTAGAACAAGGCCTGTATATTGTATATAATTTATTTTGATATTTATTGAAAGCAAGAGATTAAAGGGAGATGTGGGTTTGAAAGTTTGCCAATTTATTTTTGGATTGCCCTATAAGCCATTTTATTTTTTCTTAATTAAGGAGTATTATAATAACATTAATAATAAGTAACAGTTATACATTAAAATAGCCCTAGTGAAGTAAAGTACATATACTTGCTACTGATTAATGAAAAGATAGGTTCATTCATCTTTTTATATGTCAGACAAGAACTTCAGTCAATGCTATATCTTTTTGAGAATGCCAAAACGTCATTTTTTTTGATAGGTCAGTTTTGGGGTTAAGTAACTGTAAAATAAAAACTTTCAAGACATTCCTCCATGACTGGTCCCACCCCCTTCCCGTTCAGTTCCAGACATTCTAACTCTCCTAATTCTTAACGGAGTCTCCCAAGTTTTGATGGAACCTCTTTCTCTAATTTTTCTTTCTCTAATTTTTTTGAATTAGTTAATTAATTATGAATTAAGCTCTTGCTAAGATAAAGGCGTTAAATACTTGCAATATCTCCGTTGTTTTATTAGCAAAAGCACTCTTTAATTTAGTAAAATTTGCAGCTAAATATTGGGGATTATTTTCGTTCTGGAGCATACTTATTTATGCATGCAGTTTCACCGCGTATATCAGTAACTATTAATTAGGGTCTGGAGAAGGGTAGTTTGCACGATTAAACAGTAGTATGCGCCAGTACGGAAATTTTACCAAATATTGTTTCACAAAGAATCTTACCCATTAATCCTCGATCAGCTCCTTTATACACTGGGATATCAGTTCGGCCACACATTTCAAGAGTTTTAAGCACATTTACACATACTTTTTCTACATGCACGTTACCAGAAACACACGTGACAGCCAACAGATCAACGTCAGTTTTTGACAAGGCTAGTAAAATAGCTTGAGCATCATCTATTCCCGCATCGCAATCAATAATTAACTTCTTTTGAACAGGAACTATGGATGTCATTTTGAAAGAATTCAATATTTGCCTTCGCACAGTAGTTTGCGAGAAAGAAAGATTTGCTTGCTGGCGAAACTTCTCCCCAAAAAGGGACTGTAAACTAAATAATGAAAACGAGGCCATTATAAACCAACATGGCGGCCTCAATCGGGATTTCGGAGTGAATATAATACACCTTTTCTTGGTTTGGGATCATGGTATAATACCTAATTACACAGAAATTTATCCTTTTTGTTGTATCTTGGTTAAAAGTTCTATGTTTCGCCAAAAAGGATCAGAAATGTTGCGTTCTTTTCTTGCAAATGAAACTAAAGCAAGATTCATTTTATCATTCAGTCGACAAAGATTTTCTGGCAGAAAGAAAACAACGAGGTTTTTAACAACAGTAGATTCCCAGCAGCCTAGAGTAGGAAAAGAAGCAGAAACTTCAAGCTCTAACTCATGGAGAGAAAACCCCAATCTGAAGTATTGGGTCATTGGAATTTCGCTAATAGGTGGAGTAATATTTCACTATGTTTACAGAGATCGTGAAAAGAAAAGACTAATTGTCAAGAATTTGCCAGCAATACCCAATCATCCAATCCACCCAAGGCAAAAGGAAGTATCCGACCTGAAGGACTTGCACAAACTATTGAAACGAGACAATGATGTGGTTTTCATTCAAATTGTTGGCTCAAAGGGGGCTGGAAAAACACAACTTGCATCTCTTCTAGCGCAAGAAATAGCAAAAGAAGAGCAAAGAAAATTCCAAATACTACCGAGAAATCATTTTACAGGATACATCAATGCTAGCTCCCTTGACACATTGTTACTTGATGTGAAAAGGTTTTGTATTGCTATGGGGTGCCAAGAAAATGACTGGAGTTCTAAGTCTGTTGGAGCCAGTAATTTTCTCGACCTTAGTAAGCAAGACCAGTTGAACTGCTTTACTGAAGCAATGACAGACAAACTGCAAGAGAATTCTGGTTGGGTTGTTATTATCGACGACTTAAGTAGAGAGGTTAGTCTGGATAACTGGCTTTCAGATGGAATTGAAAGCAGTTGCGGAAAGGGAACCATTATCATAACAAGTGAGAATGTGATGCAAAAATATTTAAAGAAGGAAAGCATCTATCACCTGAAGAAGGGGTAAGAGATATTATAGCAGCAATAGCTCAGAGAGAGAGAAGTGTTCTTGAAAACAATAGGCTCTTTACAGTTAAGGGGTCACCTCACCCTAGCTACCTTAAATCAATCAGCAATCACAAAATTGCATCCAAAAATGAAAAGAACAGGTTGATATTTGTAAAATGGCAAAGTTTCAGTTGTTGACTTCAAATATGTAAAAAATGGCAAGTAACAGAAAATAGGATTTTTTCTGTGGATTTGTATGACTGTACATAGAGCAAGGAGAACTATTTTCAAATACATTTCCTTCAGAACATTTTGATTTCATATTCGTTGTCATTTGTGATGTACTTAACATATCAGAGGTAGCTTATTGCCATTTGGTGGTGTTAGATGTATTGTTACCATTGATGATTTATGTTGATACTTGAAACTATGCCTTGCTTCTAACTAATGTTTATCATCCTAATCTTTCCTTTTCTGAACATCATTTGTCATAACTAATTAATTTAAGGTGGGTATGGTCACATGAACTTTAAATACGAAGGGCCTATTCATCTTAGTTTATCTCAGCGGAGATGTTACCATCTTGTCCTGCTAGTGGGGCATTTTGTGTCATATTTTTTGATAAAAACTGCAGTGCAAACATGTAGAAATAATGCTACTGTTAGATTTTTTTGATAACTATTCTTTCTACACTAACTAAAATAGTGTCAACAAGTAGTAAAACTGTGAAATTGATCAAAATAAAAAATTTGTAACCTCAGATCGCTTGACCTGTTGACATGTTGAAAACTGCATTTCCAAAGCCTTGCAAGCAAAGGTTTAAAATATTACTCAACTTAACAACTATTAAACAATAAATCCCAATTTCTAAAGAAATTAAAAAAGCTTTAATTTATCGCAAAGTTACAACTATTGAACAAAAGTGTGTCATCTTTAATTTGCTGATAAAAACACTTGCAGTTTGTGTAGATCCTACTGAGCCAGACATTGTTTTTCTAGTTGTATAATAAATTATTATAAAATAATACGGCACTTGCATTAACTGTTTTAAACTAAGGTTGTACAACTTTGTTGTGGCAAACAAAAGGGTTCTTGAAAGTGTAATATAGTTTCATTTTTGCTACAGCAAGTATAGATAACCCAGTATGCTCTGTGTACAGTGCCTGGTTACTTTTTAAAATTAGGATAAGAACATTCATCATTGATTTTTTTTTTCTATTCTAATAGTATGAGCAAACCAGATGCTGCTGACCTGCTGATAAAAACCAGTGGAGTACCAGATGAGAGCAGACAACAAGTTGATAAGGTTGTGGCAAAACTTGAGAGAATGCCATTGGCCATCATAGCAGCTGGTTATTATCTAAAACAGATGAAACAGGAAGCATGTGACTATTCTTATGCAGACCTAATGCATGAACTAAATGAAGCTTTTGATATTTTTAATTCTGTTAACGAGGGCTCCCTTAACCAAACTTCCAAGCAGCTGACACCTTCCTATGTGACCATTTCAATGGCAACAAGAAAAGCAGTCTCCTCTAACAGTCACATGATGCATATGTTTGACCTGATTGGCTCATGCTCTCCAGATTGGCCTGTTCCAACAACACTGCTGTCCTTCTACCTCACAACCCCCGAGTTTAATCTGGCTCCCTTAAAAGGAAGAGTTCTTGATTCACTTACTGGCAAGGAAACTGGGAACCAAGATGAAAGTACTGGAAAAGCAAATCCAGATGAGGAAGTGGAAGAAGTTGTGCTCTCTATTAAACGAATGGCTAAAGCGTTAGAAAAATTTACTACAGCAGTAAAAGAAAACTATGATGCAATCAAGATGATGTTTTACCCGCCGGAGGTGGAATTGCCATCATTGACAATGGGGGCTTCTGAACTTCTCAAAGAGTGTCCTTTATTGTCTTTGACCAAAGTTTGTCCAGGAGGTACTCATTATTCATTTATCATGTCTTTTTCCACTTAAAGCAGGTGGCAGGCTTCCTGTGTTTATTTGTAGCACCTTTCTCCAATTAGCTGATGGGATCAGTGCCATCTACTTTCCACTCTTTTCATTTGAAATGCTGCACTTAAGAATTAACCAGGGTTCCATTTACTTAGTTCATTGCTGCAAAGCACCAGCAGAACAGCAACACTAAGCTAAGTGGAATTTCTTTGGGTCATCTGTTGTCAGTCAAATGCCAAAAAAGATTGAGCATTTTTCTTTTTTGTTGGAAGTCGTCCACTTTTTCTTTGGAAACTTGTAGTGAGGGCCATCTAGTTTAAATTCACACACACACACCCTGTTGATTAGAATTTCTGAAAGGTTGTTACCTGATGAGATTTCTGTAGGGTACTCCTTTCATGGCCGACTTTTCTGAAGGGTATTTTGATCGAAGCCATTTTTCTGATGGGTAATCATTTTACAGCCATTTTTTTCTTCATTTTACAGCCAGTTTTTTGTGAGAGATACTCAGTATATAGCCATTTTTCTAAAGGGTATTCATTTCACGATCATTTTTTCTGAAGGTAACTGAGAGTGTCAAACATCACCATCATCATCATTCAATTTTGATTGGGGTTTATCCCCGTAAATGGGGATGGCCAGATTTACCCCACTCTAACAGCAATCTCTCCAACTCCCACTCTTCATCTCACTCAACTCATGGCATCCTCCTTCTCCAAACCAACACTCTTGCTCTCCTTTTCCACTTCCATCTTCCACGTCTTCTTTAATTTGGTCATCCTTGCTTCCTCTTGCCCTTCATTTCAAACTCCAACACTTTAATCAGAACATGCCCATCATCCCTCTTCAACACATGTATGCCCATACCATCTCACTCCATTTGCCTTTGCCATGTGAACTACAGGGGTTCTTATGAGCAGCAGACTGTTTCTGAGGGTAATCCAGAATTTGCAGTTTCTTAGGGCACTCATTAATGAATAATCTTGTCAAGGGGAGGGGGGGGCAGTGGATATTGAATGGAATGGCCCTGAGCAACTACTTTGGGCTAGTCTGAAAAGTGTTTTAAAACTCATTCCTTCTATTTTAAACTGTTGTTTATTTATACTGAGACATTTACACTCATTCGGGGTTATTGAACGTGTTTTGCCGATTGACTGCATCCCAGAACATGATATTCTAACCATTCTTGAGCCATTTTTGGAAAGAGTTTTAGCACTTACAATTTTTATTTTGCATTTGCACTTTCAAAAATACCTAGATAGAATATCAGGGCTCGACAAAAACTTGAATTCCAACTTGCCCTTTGGGCAAGCAAGTGTCAAAGTTTGCTTGCCCGAGCCAATTTCCCATTTCACTACATTTAAAAACTTCAAGATTATTAATGATTCACGAGACTTTCACGAAAAGTACGTTTTAATGATACAGTACATTTCTTTCCTTCTGACCATGAAAAGTTACTTGCCCGAGCCCAAAATCTACTTGTCCTGGACAACCGAACAGGAATTTTTTCGAGCCCTGCATATGTAGAAGTTTGTGTGTTTGTGTTGTAATATTCATTTTTTTTTTTTGATGTTTACCAGATGTAGAAGCTGTGGCAGTTCACCCCATTGTTCATTCTGTCTTTCAACAAACATTCACTGCAGTCACTGCTTCTCATCTGGAGGAAAAATTCCTTGAGCAAGCACAAAGTCGTTACAACAACAGCTCCTGGTTTAGGCGACTGCAAGCCTTCAATCCTCACCGCACCCTGCAAGAACACAGAAACTCTTTGGGGGAAAATCCAAGCAGCAACTCTACTTTGTCAGCAAATCGCTCTAATGGAGAATATAATCAGATCAAGAAGGAAGACCCAGACTTGCAAAAATTACTTAAAAATGACGTAGGAGACAAGGAAGATTTTCTTACTATCAGACCGTTAGATATGGTTCGTCACTGCCAGGAACATACAGCTCGGGTTCTCAAAACCATTAAGAAAGAAGCAGCTATATGTGGCCAAGATAACAAGACAAGAACAGTAGCTAAGTTGTTGGTGCCTCATCTTGCTCACATTTTGGCTACTAACACCACAGGTAGCCTAGGGCCTAAAAGTCGTGCCCAGGCTCTTTTGGCCAGTTCTTCAATAGATTCCACATTGGGAAATCTAGCAGAAAGTAAACTCCTTTTAGAAAAAGCCCTCGACATTGAAAAGCAGCAGTTCGGAGAACTGAGTATTGAAACCGCAGAAACCTTAACTCGCCTAGGAGACGTGTATAACTCGCTTGACAATGCTCAAAAGGGACGGGATTTGCTCGAGAAAGCATTACAGATTTACGAGACTTTGCGAAAGAATCACGGTGAATACAAAAACAAACTTGGTTTTGCACGAACACTCATCTCTCTCGGCATACTTTATGGAGAGCTAGGTTTTAAAGAAACATCAAAGGATTATTTAGAGCGAGGTTTTTCTTACATGCAGGCAGGAGCTCCACCAAATCCCGACGAGCTGGAAAGCAGGCGGTTTGCACAAGACATTTCCAGTACTCTGACCTATGTTGGACATGCATACTTGTCGGTTGGTCAGATTTTGCAAGGAAAAAAGCTGCTAGATCTTGCACTGATGGGGCACAAGAATCTCCATGGTGATGATCACCCAGAAGTTGCACGCACCCTTACGGTGCTAAGTATTGCATATTCGATGCAGGGAAATTCACAGGAGAGTAGAAAAATGAGAAATGAGGCAGGAAAAATTCAAGCCAAGCTAGGAGCATCGCCAGTGCTTTAATGAACGCAACTAAGTATGACTTACCGTGACATCATTCTGAGCCCAAAGGAAGAAAGATAGCATCGAGGTGAAAAGGAAGTGGAGGAAGTTGCTTGGGAGGTGGAACTCGAAGAAAGACTTTCAAATCCTTGTTGAACGTTTTTTTAGACAGTTTTTTTTTAAATGACAGTTTAGGAAAATAAAATGTTGTGGTCATATTGATGTGATATTTTGATCACAAAAAGGACGCATGACTGAGTTACAAAATATTTCAAATCTTACCTTTAGCCAAGAAAAATTTGTTTTGTTTTTTCTGTAGCGTTCGAGATGAAGGTGTTCATATAACGCTCACATATTTAGAAAAGGTCCATAATGAAAGATTAATAACACACCTTACTTGTAGCCAAGGAAAACTGTTTGTTTTTTCTGCAACGTTTCTAGAAAAGTATGTTCATATAACGCTCTATTCTGTATTTACAAAACGTCCATAATGGAAGATATATAAACCTTACTTGCAGCCAAAAAAACTTTGAATTTTTCCTGCAGCGTTTCGAGAAGAGGATGCAAACTTTATTGAACTTTCACACATCAATGATAACAATAATAATATTAATAATAATAATAATAATAATAATAATAATAATTGATAATAATGATAGTAATAACTTCGTTAGTTTTTCCATGGATGGCTTTTAAAAACTAATTACAATGACAAAGATATTGAAATTAAAAACTTGTTAAAATGCGTTTTTTCTATATTGCTAAATTCAAAGTATTCTGCCAGATAGTTAAGAGAGCTATTCGTATAACAGCCCCTCTTAAAAAATTTAGAGCTGGAATAACATTGCAGCATGTCAGCGGAAGTCAGGACTCGAGTAATGAAGTATCTCATTTTGTTTATTTGTATTTTTTTTTAAATAAGATCCAAGAAACTGGTTACTTTCCAGGGAAAAAACGAGAGATTTCAGGACTGTTGGAAGGACGGGAGCGCTAAATAATTAAAAATATTTTTTAGAAGACGACCCACAGCATGTATGTTTTGTACATGACTGGCATGAGTATAAAAAGACGGCCACGTACAAAGATCTGCAGGTATACAACGGATCAACGAAGATTTTACTGATACGTGAAAAATTCGGCAAAAAATAAGTTATAAATCAGTACGTTGTACGTGACAAAGCTTAACGGTCAAAGAAAAAAATTTATTAGTTTCCCATTTTAATTTTCAAAATAAGTTTATGACCCCTTTACTTTCAAATTCCACCTCTGCGAAAACCCGAGGAACCACCATAATTTTGCAAAAACAGGCAACAAGAAACTGGCGGGAAAAATTTTTATAGGACGCTCGTAGATCCATGAGGACATTTTGTACCCAACTTTTTCATATCTTCACTCGTGAAAATATGAAAAATTCGAGTGTTTTTGTTTCCCGTAAAACACCATTAGTATAGCTAATCGTACGGCTTCAAGTTCAATTTGGAATTAATTGCACGAGTGAGTTCTGAAAGAATCAAAATTGCACGAGGCCGCAAGCCGAGTACAATTTGAACTTTTTGAAAAACTCACGAGAGTAATTAGTTCCAAATTGAAAGAGAAAAGTCGTATGATTACTTATTAATAATATACCTGCAAATTTTATTAAGAAAAGCACAACGTACTCGCGAGTTCCCGCGCAAAAGCTCTCGTGCAGATTTTATTTACAGCGATTGGGTGTTACTCAAACGTAGCCCATAGTTTCAAATTTTAGACAAGATATTCCAGTATCGTTTTGTGTTTGAAAACAGCGTAAAATGTATTTAAATCAACCTACAAACACGGCAAATCAAAATTTTTGAATTTTGTAATTTGCACTGGTGTTACAGATTTCTGCACTGGTATTACACTAAAATTGCATCGCTCTCGACCAATGAGAATCGAGAAATTTTTGCATTTATAATATTACTCATAAAATCATAATCATTACAATTTCCTCAAATGTGATTGGTGCATAAACTGCTTTAATTTGCACTAATTAATCTGCAAAATTGTAATCGGACAGTTGTCTGTAATCGGACACCTGTAATCGGACAATTTCTTAAGCCAATCATTTTAAGTATTGTCAGCTAAATCCATCAATCACAACTTAGATTACTATAACAACTGAAAAACTTTTCCTTCAAAGCAGGGCCTTTCCCAAAAGCTGTTTAAATCCATTTTTAAAGCTTTTTGCCATATTTATTTTTTCGGAAATTGTATTTACCAAAAATGAAAAACTGCAATTAAAAGCTATTATGATTAATTTGTAACAGGACTTTGTGTCGTCCAATTTCGTCTGTAATCATACTCGTGATTAACAAACCAGACTCCCGCTTTGCGGTCGTCCGATTTGTTATGCATGTATCAGCGGCTTCTCCCGGGGTGCGACCCCCGGGGAACCACCGGAAACTGTGGAGCGTTTGTTGAGATTGTCAGGTACTTTTGTCCCCGGGGGTGGCGTGGATTGACTCGCTTTTGACCATTTGTGGATTTATACGCGGGCCGACCTACGGGATTTGTTTGGTCAGCGGTTGACATTGCGTAACGTGTCGTCGCCCACGTGTTGTTGCCCGTGACAAAATGGCGGAACGAAAGGTGAGTTCTTGTTATTTCTATCCATTTGTAGACGCTTTGAAAACAGA